>CM068304.1:0-226490 GCA_034768395.1 Linum lewisii
TTTTGCATTATTGGGTTATGTTGAGGAGAGCTGGGTGATGGTGTTAGGTTTCCTAATTGCATCCCTTGCATCGGCATTTGTCGAATCACTCCCCATAAGTACGGAACTCGATGACAACCTTACTGTCACCCTGACTTGTGTCCTGGTAGGCAAACTTGTCTTTTGATGATGATGATGTTGAAGGTGGTCAATGTTGTTGTAAACTAAAACAGCCCAGGTGAGGCGGCCAGGGCCAGGGCCAGCCACAAAAACTAGTAGTTAGATCTGTATGTTGAAGAAGAAGACTACGAGTTGCCACTAATGTCATGTCTATCATGTAAACTATTAACTAACTCGTTCGTTTCTACGTTGTTGTTTATTAATAATAATAAAGATACTTGACCAATTGTTTTTTTATCAACAATTGCTACAAGAAAAACCAATACTTTACATTTTAGTTTAAACTTCACTTTTCCCTTTTATATTTTAATACAAAATAAAATGGGTCAAAAACATTGGCGGTCATCTAAGTATGGGTCATGTAACAGTATGGTCACCTAACTATGTTTTGTGACAGTGCGGTCACCTAAGTTTGTAAATCATAATCGACAGACATCTCCGACGATTTTTCACTGAATCTCCTGTGAATTTGCTAGCTCAGAGGGCCACATCATCCAACAAAATAATATTGTTAACATGGATGAGATGAAATAAAAATATTTTGTTGCTGATGTGACCATTTGAGTTGGTAAATTCAGTGGAGATTTGGTAAAAAATCGACGGAGATGCCCGTCGGTTACGATTTACAAACTTAGGTGACCACACTGTTACATGACCCATACTTAAGTGACCGCCAGTGTTTTTGACCCAAAATAAAATAATAGAAACCAACAAAACAAATAATACACACACGAAACAAAGAATATCCAACTAAAACCAACCTAATACACCAAATTAATAATCTTTATTATTGATATATAATATGATATCTACAATTATAGACAGACCTTTAATAACATATATAATTAGAGTAGTAATTATCCCTTTAAAAAGTTTATACAAAAACAGGCCAAGTGGTTTAGTTTAGAGGTAGCCATCAGCTCGGGAGGATGGGACGTGGGACGTGGGACGTGGCAGATAGCCATTGGCTTTCTTTTTCAACTCTCCTCTCCTTTGGCTTTGGAGACTTATTTATTTATACCCTTTTTATTATAATAGATTTTTTCCCTCTCCTTCCTTCCTTCCTTGTGCAAATGGAGTGAGCCACCAAATCACAGAGGGAAAGAAGAACTGAATCCAGAATCCGCCCACCCATAAAAAAACTGAAATAGTCAAATCTCAGATAGATTAGCTCCGCAACAATGGCGGATGAAAATGCCAAGGGAAAGGTAAAGCTGCAGTTTTTGCCACCATCTCCTCCTCTTAATCGCCACCTTCTTCGTTACTTTACACTTGATTCTCAACAACCAAACAGCCCCTGAAAATCCCTCCTCAGTCCTCTCTTCTATTACCAAAATGGGGAAACTTAGATCCCTTAAGGTATTGGACAAGTTCAAGACCACCCAGGTTCATCACGCCTTCACTACTACTCCGCCGGGAACTCCTTACAGAGGAGGCAAAACACCACGTCAGTCTTCTTCCGGAGGCAGCAGCAATGGCTCCTCTTCTTCTTCTTCGTCTCAGGCTGCTATATTGCTTCCTTATGGCCTTCCCACCACAGAGCTTATGGAGCCTATAATCGATCCCTGGCTGAAGCCGGTGGACTCTGCTGATTCATTAGCTGACCTCTACCGTCGGCTCGCTGCTGATTGCAGTAGCTCCGATTCTCAACATAAATCCCTTCTTCTTCTTATGGAGCACTTCTCGCTCTCCCTTTCCATGGCTGATCCCAAGCTCCCTAGGAAGTGCCTCTCCTTAGCCAGGCAGAACGCCGTGGATGTTTATTCCAAGGTGGTTCTCTCTTCCTGGCTGAGATTCGACAAAAGAGAAGACCAGCTCACCGCCATCTCCCCCATGGACTGCACTGGAGGAAATCTTCTAGAGTGTCCTACTGCTGCCCTGAATGCTGGTTATAATTCGGTCAACCATGATGATCTCTGCCAATGCGGCCCTTCTCCCGAAGAAAGCTCGTGCTCAGATGATGCTGCTAGTATTACTACCACCACCACCGCCACCGCTGAGGAGGACGACGACGACCATGTATTGTTTTGCATTAATGGAGATGCGGTACTCTGCGGCAGATCCAGGATTGCCAGTCTCTCCGCACCGCTCAAGGCCATGCTATGCGGAAGCTTCGTGGAATCCAGGAGGAGGGAGATTGATTTATCCAACACCGGTATTTCCCTCCAAGGAATGAGGGCCGTTGAGATTTACAGCAAGATTAAGAGGCTCCCTGATGATGATGATGATCCGGAGATAGTTCTAGAGCTGCTTTCTTTCGCCAGCAGATTTTGTTGCGAGGAGATGAAATTTGCTTGCGATTCCCATTTGGCTTCCTTGGTCCACGGGATTGAAGATGCAGTGATCCTCATTGATTACGGCCTGGAAGAAAGGTCAACTCTGCTCGTTGCTTCTTGTTTACAGGTAATGCTTCGACACCTGCCAACTTCTCTTTCCAACCGTAGAATACTTAGACTTCTTTGTGGGTCTAGAGCCAGGGAGAGATTGTTGTCTGTGTTAGGGAAGCCTGCTGCTTTCTTGCTTTACTATTTTCTCAGTCAAGTTGCTATCCAAGAGACGATTATGGCCTCCGGCATCACGATTATGCTGTTGGAAGGAATGTTAGAGTTTGCTCTAGTGAAGTGGCAGAAGGCTCTAGCATTTCACCAATTGGGATGTGTGATGCTTGAGAGAAGAGAGTTTAAGAATTCTCAGTCTTATTTTGAAGCTGCGGCTGAGGCAGGCCATGTTTATTCTTTAGCTGGTGTTGCAAGGGCCAAGTACAAGCAAGGTCAGCAGTACTCGGCTTTCAGGTTGATGAACTCCCTTGTCTTTGAGCATAAGCCTGTTGGATGGATGTATCAAGAGCGCTCTATGTATGGTCTTGGCCGGGAAAAGATGATGGATTTGAACACTGCCACTGAGCTTGATCCCACTCTCTCATTTCCTTACAAGTTTAGAGCCGTGAAGAAGGTGGAAGAGAAGCAAATTACAGCAGGTATATCAGAGATTGATAAATTCATTGGGTTCAGGCTCTCAGCTGATTCCCTTGAGCTTCGAGCTTGGTTGTTCATTGCCCTCGAGGATTATGATAGAGCTTCCAGGGATCTCCGAGCTTTGCTGACTCTGGAACCTAATTATATGATGTATCACGGGAAGATGTGTGTGAGTTATGTGGTTGAGCTACTAAACTGTCAGCTTCAGCGGTGGAGCTTGGCTGATTGCTGGTTTCAGCTTCACGATAGATGGTCTAGTGTAGATGACATAGGTTCTCTGGCCATCATACATCAGATGCTAGTGAATGATCCCACAAACAGCCTGCTGCAGTTTCGACAATCTTTACTCCTACTCAGGTAACCCTTACTACTCAAAAACTGGTCTTTCAATTACGTTTAGTTGATAGTAAGCCGCTTCTTACATGAATATGCCATGGATGCTGTAGGTTGAACTCTCCAAAAGCTGCAATGAGTTGTTTACGATCAGCACGAAATCATGCTACCTCAGAGCATGAGAAGCTGATTTACGAAGGATGGATTCTGTATGACATTGGTCATAGGGTGGAAGCACTTTCCAAAGCCGACAAGTCCCTTCTGCTCAAGAGATCTTTTGAAGCCTTCTTTTTGAAAGCTTACATACTGGCTGATACAAACTTAGATCCCTTATCTTCATCTCATGTCATCCAACTCTTGGGGAAGCTCTCAAATGTCCTTCAGATTGTCTGAGAAAAGGGCAAGTAAGTAACGGCCATAACCACAGGCATCTATTCAATCTATTATATTTTGGATGTTCATAGTTGATTGAATTGCCTTTAATTTGTTTTGGTCAGGCATTGAACAACTTGGGAAGTATGTACGCAGACTGTGGGAAGCTGGAGAAGGCTACAGATTGCTACACAAATGCTCTCACAATTAAGCATACGAGAGCTCATCAAGGATTGGCTCGAGTCTATCAGCTGAGAAATCAGAGAAAAACAGCATATGATGAGATGACCAAGTTGGTGGAGATGGCACATTGCAACGCATCGGCATATGAGAAACGATCAGAGTATTGTGACCGTGAGATGGCCAAGAAAGACCTGAACATGGCTACCCAACTTGACCCCCTAAGAACATATCCTTACAGATTCAGAGCTGCTGGTAAGTTAACAACATGACCTCTTCCTTTCTTTATCATTACTAAAGTTTGCTTGGCTTGGCCTGACATTGTTACTTGATTCTAGTGCTAATGGACGATCAGAAGGAAACGGAAGCTGTGGAAGAGCTAAGCAGGGCTATAGCTTTCAAGCCTGAGCTGCAGATGTTGCATCTTCGAGCAGCATTCTATGAATCAATGGGAGACACCCTCTCTGCTTTACGAGATTGTGAGGCAGCTCTCTGCATTGATCCCAATCACATTGACACACTCGATCTATACAAAAGGACTAAGGACAGAGCCAACCGGCAGCAACATAGCATTTGACTCAGCTATTACCGCTTAAAATTCCTTTGGTCAAAGAAATGGTATGGCCTGCAGAATGAGCTGAGATGAAAAACATGAAATACACGAGACAGACCATGACAAGATCAGATCCTGTGTATTTCATGTTTTCTAGGAAGCGAACAAAGACCATCTCCATGAAAGTTACCTTACAAGAAAGATCATTGTCTGAGTCTGTCAGTCTCACCTTGCAACAACAGATCAAGATGAAAGGTTTCTTTTTTTCTAATTTAATGTTGTACATAAAGAAGGTTGATGAATGATTTTTGTACATCTTATTTTTTTGTCAGAAAGCCATTATTTATTGCAAGACTTGTTAGAAAATTTTATTTGATGTTACAATCACACTTCATACTATAGTAGACAACATGGGATCAAGTGCTCTACTTTATATTAGGAAGCCAATGTCAATCACAACTTTACTAATAATGCCAATTGCAACTCTTCAAATACACTCACAGAAATCAAGAAATGAAATAATGACACTTTGAAAACAAGCAAGTAACGATGTCGCCAGCAGTCTGTGTTTAATATGTACAACATACCTCTCACTCAGCACCCATCGGTTGACATAATTTCGAGTTCTGCCCACCACAGAGGAGAAAGTCTCGGTGTTGCTCGATCAGGATCCATGGAAGTTATCTCTCTTAATCTTTCTGCAACATCTCTCATTGACAGTCTTGTTTTTGGATCAGGATGAATGCAGTTCCTTAACAGATCAACCAGTTTCTCAAGTTCGACCTGCTGGAATGCTTTCAGAGTTGGATCTACCATTTTCCCTAATGGTTGGTCCTCCCTCAAATGGTTAGATGCCCAGTCTACAAGAGAGCCATCCTCTGATGATGATGTATATGGGATCCTACCAGTTATCAGTTCAAGCAGAAGCATTCCAAAGCTGTATACATTGCTTTCTGCGTCTGCTGGTGGAGATTCCAGAATCCCTATCGTCACCTCAGAAGATCCCATCTTTGCTGCTGTTACGACATTCCAGAAGCAGAAATCTGATATCTTGCCAGCATAGTCTTCCGTCAGATACACTGAGGATGATCGAAGAGTCTCGTGGTATATTGGTGGCGTCAGTTGGTGCATGTGTTCAAGGCAGTAGGCCATCCCCATAGCTATCCGTAGTCTTGTTCCCCAGTCTAAGTGTTCTGCTTCCTTTACTGCATGCACATTAATCATATTTTTACATCTTTACTCAAAACTCTCTCTAAAGTCACTTGCAGAGCTGAGTGAAATAGAAATACTCACCGTGCAAATGTTCAAAGAGCGTTCCATTTGGGGCATACTCGAAGACCATCATCCTTGTGAAAGGCTCATCCTCTTCACAAAATCCAATAAGATTGACGAAATTCTTGTGGTTCACTTTTGATAACGTTGCAATCTGGAGAAAATGACACACATTCATAATTCATAAACAAACACTCCTTCTCTTGCAATGCAATGCAAGCAAGCATCTTTCCTAGAAATCTCCAGTATTCACCTTTTTCCTGAATCGTGCCTCCATAACCTTTGACCAGTCCCTCTTAGACGAGACTCCAACAACGGATGTTACAGCTATTTCAACCCCACTTGACAAAGTACCTTTATAAACAGTGCCATCAACAAATGATCCAATTATGTTACTGAAATCTTCACAAGCTGCTTCAAGTTCCCACCTCTTCAGTTTTGGTACACCTATCCAAAAAATTAAAATGAACCCCAGAAACAGAAAGATGTTATCTTTTTTGTTTTGGGGTGAAGAGAAGAAGATGTGAACATTTTTTTTTTTTGTCTCTGGCCAGGCCACACCCACCTGTTACAAATGCCCTCTGAAGTTGCCCACTTAATCCCGTAGCAAAAGGCCTAACAGTTACAACCTTGTTGCTTCTGATGAAGGTGAGTCCAATGACTGAAAGCAGCATGAACAGAGACCCTCCAACTATACCAGCAATTAGAGCTGTGTGGTGGTGGTGTAATTTTGGTCTATAACCGTCATTGGAGAAAGAAGGAGCCTGACGATGCTGTGGACGCACAAATGCAATATTTGGTGGAGATGATGATGATGATGATGGTGCTATTGCAGGGCTTAATGATGTAGGGTATTCTGTAGGAGATGGTGATGGTGCAGAAATTGACGAGCTTGAGGGAGGTAGAGATGATGAGAATGGAGCTTCCGAAGGTGGAAATGAGAATGGGGATTCTTGTAGCAGCAGCATCCGTTGAGCAGCTGCTTCTCCATTTTGAACCACCGTCTTCCTAACATCCACAGTTTGAGGCTGCATATGAGAAATTAAATCTTCTACATATAGTGAACAGTTAACATCATCATCTCAGGCATAATCAGTTTTGGTCTGTTGTGTCTTCAAATTTACATACCTATCAATAATATTAATATCATGAGCCTCAGAAGACATGGCATCAAGATCGAGTAGCTTGTTATTGTCAAGCAAACTGCAGGCAGCAGCCAGATAGATAATCACAATTCACAATTCACAACACATGGTTTGGTTGAGAAACAAAAACAAAAGTCAAACTTACAGAGTTGGATTGTTTAGAAACAAGTATCTAGATGGAAATGGTCCACTGAAGTTGTTAAATCCCAAGTCCAACACCTCCAACTCATTCAACTCTGCAATCTCCCTGGGAATGTTTCCACTAAATGAATTGTTCCTTAGAATTCTGCATTGTATAATAATGATAATAATGAGATGTTTCCAATGAGTCAAAGAGAAAAACAAAAACATAAAAGAGAACATACAAGGATTTCAAGTGAGTCAACTTGTGAATCTCAGGAGCCAATGTCCCAGTCAGGCACAGATCTTGCAAGTGTCTACAAGATAGATAGATAGATAGATGGCCACAGATGAGGCATGAGGACAGGACTACAATAACATTACATTACATACAGCAAACGAGCTGAGCAGCAACAAAACCAATTATATAGAGTTGAATTAGATATATATATACTCACATGCTGACAACATGAGCAGAAGCAGAGCAGTGAACCCCAAACCATGAACAATAATAGTGAGGGTCGTTCCAGGTGGACAATGCTCCAAATGGGTCGCTCTCCACCTTCTCCCTGAATCTCAACAACGCCATTCCTTGAGGAGGAGGATGATGATTCAGAGCCAAGCAGCAGTAGGAGATTAAGAGATTATGAAACAATAATAGCAACATGATGAAGACACGATGATGAAACCCAGACATTTGAATGTTCCTTGGAAGTATGTAATGTATCAGACTACTAGCTAGCTAGCTAGTAAGAGAGATGATCATTTGTTTGATGAACTGATGATGATGATGATGACAAGGCAAAATGAAATGAAAGAGGAAGAGAAAGAGGACAAATTAAGCGCGTGTAGACTAGTAGAGAACATGGGAGGTGGTTCAATTAAATAAAAATTTCAGATATCAATATGGTGGCTCACTACTTCCTGTCCTTAATTTATTTATCAATTAATTATTACATTGCCTTGCCTTGCCATACAATGAAATCAAATCAAACCTAGCTTGAGGTCCACTCAAAGTTGTGGGTCAGCTTAAGTCCAAAGTCGCTATTTAGGGTTTGCTGAGGCCTATGGCCTGCCTGAGCCTGACCACAGCGGCCCACTCCAAAACCAACGACTCACCAACCAGAAAAGGTGAGATGGCACTGTAACAAACAAACAAACAAACAGTATGAACAACTTTGCTACAGTAGTTGTAATTAGTTAGTGTGTCTGTAACAATGTTATATATGTATCTCATCTCATCTCCCACGCTACAACGACATCTCCTCTGTCACAAACCTTGTAGTAGTTTTGATCAATTCTTATCAGCACCTTCATCAAACTCCCCCGAACCCATCACTCTGAAATCCAGTTGCTTCTGATGCTTTAAACACCGCCTCTCGTCAAAATCATTCCAACCTTCAAACTTCCTCAGCACTTCCATCGTGATCTCTGTGTTGTGCAGGTCCAGAGTTGAGAGTTGCTTGCAACTTTTGAACAATACTGAAGGGAGGGTCGTTATCCCGTTGTTGCCGAGGTGCAATGCCTGAACACCAACAACAGCAAACTGAATCACCCTGATCGCAAAGTCATAACCACGGACAAACAGGAAGAACAACTTTGGAGTTTGGACAGACCTTCAGATACTGCAGATTGCCCAAAGACTCTGGCAAATCAGTTATAAGATTTGAGGAAAGATCAACCTACACCAATGAAAGCTCAGACACAACTTTTGGAATAATAAGGATGTTAGACACGACTTCCTTTCCTGTTGTATGTTAGTTACCTACCTCTACAAGGGAAATGCAGCTTCCAATAGATGGATCAATGGTGCTTATCCTGTCACAATCAAGAAACAAGGCAGTCACCATTATTTGATAGCTGAACCAGGCTAGGTAACAGACACATCATAATTAATGATCCAATACAGCCATCAAAACGGAGGGTAAAGAAAGTTCAGCTTTCTGTCTATAGTTAACCAGAACACAACTTACCTGTTATTATTGGCTACCAGAATTTCAAGCTTAGAAAGAAGTCCTATTTCAACTGGAAGGCTATTCAATTTGTTGAACGATACATGAAGTTGCTTCAAAGAACTCAGAGCACCTATTTCTTTAGGCAAGACTGTTAATCTGCATTGAATATAACGTCATTATTGTTCAGAAGGAGCCACATCTCAGCAAACAATCCTATCTGTAAAAATCTACATATCCATATCACGAAACTACCTGGCATGTCAAGCGTCTGCGTTTGTGACAAAACAAAAGACGCACAGGAACACAGTCAGCTCATCCCGAGTAAACATCATCATATTTAAGGTACAAGTATGAAGATAGAGGCTAGCAACTATCAACACTAAGTTCACATTTGACAAGCACTTCAATCCCAACTGGACACTTGCTTCCATATTAGCTGTGAAGTGTGGTCATTTACAAATGATGGATTGGACTGATGCAAGACAGATACACATGTCCTCTACTCCTTATTTCTCGATAAAGAGAAACCACACAGCACAAACCATATAAGGTAGAAGAAAGACTCACTGGTTCTGGCTCAGGTATAGAGCTGTTAGATACTTGAGAGTGCTTAGCGCTTCCCAGCAGATAGATTGATCTGAAATGCCATTTCCATTCATGATAATTTTCTGCATAAAAAAAGGGGAGTTCATTCAGATAAAATTTTCTTCCCTCTCTAGAGAATCTAAAGCTAACTCAAGTGAGTCTTGGAAAATCTGTTCACCTTTAAGCTAGCCAAACATTGAAGCTTGGATGGTAACTCTTGCAGAGAGTTGTTGCTGGCGTCAAGAACTCTTGCAGAGGAGCCACAGTCCCAAATTTCATCCGGCAACATCTTTAAACCCCAGGAAAAAGAAGAAGAATTAAGAGATATCCAGTAACTAAAGCACACAAAGTTGTAGAATCTTGATCACCTTTAAGTTGCATTCAGCTAATGCAATAACTCCAGTGGATTTCCAGCGTTCCAACTGGCTCTTGTCAGGTGCTATAGTTTTACCTTTTCCAGTCAAAGTCGACGCCTTTTCTCTTGAAATTGGTCGACTGGCTGCGTTTTTCAGTACAGGTCCACCCTATCCCAAGGAGAAGAAAAGAATTAATTACCCCTTAGGCCTTAACCCAGAAATCAATCAATCAAAAGGAAAGGAAAGGAAAGCAACACCAAAATCTTCATTCAAAAGGAAGGCAGGCAATTTACCCCTTGATGCAGGCCCTGGGAAGCAACGAGCATGATCTTGGCCCCATTACTGACCTCCAATTCCCTCAACGTCATGGCGTCAGCCAACACCTTCCCTGCCGCAGGATAAAATAGAACGAACATATTATTGTTATTAAGAGAAGGGAAGAGTGTCAATTGAACAACCAAGGAACAAAGAGAGTGAAAAGGAAAACCCTGGAAAATGAGCTTTTGGCCTCGAGGAAGAACATTTGTGAGAGGCTGAAGAAGTGCTTTGATGTCTTTAATGGTGTTGTCCAGCGGCACGGAAACGGGAATCAATCTCCCGCTGAACTTCACAACCACCTTGATTACCGTCGCCGGATCCATCTTCTCTCCTTCCAGATCTACTCCTACAACTCTACAAGGTTTTCGTAGGAGCTCGACGGAGTTTGCTAAGAGAATCGCCGAGGCCGCCGGATACAAGTATTCGGTGATTTAGGCGGGCGCGTAAACTACACGCACCGGAATATTTCCCCGCCCTTCTGGGCCACTTAACGCTCTATGGGCTCAGTCCAACAAACAGGCGCGTCAGACTGTAATGCGCGTGGTCCAACACCACTCGCACATCTCACTCGCGTTGGGTAAATACACGCGCGCGTGTAAATTTCGAGGCGCGTGTCCCAATCGCACGCGCGTGTTGTGCACGCGTGAAACTTTCCGGGTCGGCCGATTTTGGCCGGGTCGGGTCAAAACATGTATAAGGGTATGGGCATTAGACCGTGGTGTTGCGGGCTTGGACTAAAATAATTTGGGCCAATTTCCATTCGGGTCGCGCTAATTAGCCCAAACCCCTTAAAAGCCCATTAGAGCTGGCACTTTTCTAAACAGGTATGAAAAATTGTCTCTCGGGTCAAAAGAAATATAAAGGGTATATTCGTTTGGGCTAGAGTTGCAGGCCTGGGGCCCACAAATTTTGGGCCATTTACAATTCGGGTCAGCCTTACAACCCAACCCGAGCTCGTTCTTTTTCTGGTCATGTACAACCGAGGAAAAATCACCCTTTCGCCGGCGACTTCGTGGGGGCTCCGACGCCGATAAGTTAGATCTCAAAGAATCCATTTTCGATTCCCTAACCTCTTTGATTGTTCTTTGCATCGGTATGTCTTGTCCTGCTTCTTCTTCTTTTGCTTCTCGTCTTTGCCTTGGAATCTCTTTCTCTGGTTGCTTCTTCCGCTGCTATTAAAATTCGCCACTGTATCATCAATCATCATCATCATCATGTTGAAACTAGAGTTAGGAATTCTGATCGCGGTGGTTTTGCCGCCAATCTTCCTGGGAGTGATGTTTGCCGCCAATAATAACAACTACAATAAAACTAAAGTTCCTGGTTCAAGAACCTTGTCTGCTTTGGTACTCATATCAGTCGGTTTTTCTGGCGTCTTCGGGAGTTTACTTTACTTTATAGTTCAGAGAAAACGTTGTGTTGGAAGATTGGTTTACGAGCAAGGCCAAACAGTACTAGAAGCAGAAGAAGAAGAAGAGAAAGGAGATGGGAGGACAGGTGATATTGATGAGGACCTCCACAGCCGACAGCTTGCAGTCTATGGACGAGACACTATGCGGCTGCTTTTTGCCTCCAATGTACTTGTCTCAGGGATGAATGGTCTCGGGGCTGAGATTGGTGAGTTGTTAAATTATTCTTTGATATCGGTTGCTTCTGTCCTTGTGATCACATCTATGATTCTTCATTCTGCAGCTAAAAACTTGATCCTTGCCGGTTTGAAGTCTGTAACTTTACATGATGAAGGGTTCGTGGAGCTGTGGGATTTGTCCAGTAATTTTGTTTTCTCACAGAAAGATGTTGGCAAGAACAGAGCCCTTGCTTCTCTTCACAAGTTGCAAGAACTCAATAACACTGTTGCTGTTTCTGCAATCACGACTAGTGTGACAAAGGAACGACTTTCTGATTTCCAGGTACTTCAATTGGAACAGTGTCTTCTATTTTCTACATTTGGTGCAGTATTAGCAGCTGCCTCTCCAGGTTTACTTTTGTTGTTATGCTTCTGATACTTCTTCTATGCAGGCTGTTGTATTTACGGATATTGGTCTTGAAAAAGCTATGGAGTTCGATGAATTTTGTCACAACCACAACCCATCTATTGCTTTTATTAAAGCAGAAGTTAGAGGTCTTTTTGGTTCTGTATTCTGTGACTTTGGACCTGAGTTCACTGTGGTTGACGTGGATGGAGAGGAACCACATACTGGCATTATTGCATCCATTAGTAATGACAATCCGGCACTAGTATCTTGTGTTGATGATGAGAGGCTTGAGTTTCAGGATGGTGATCTTGTTGTTTTCTCAGAAGTTCAAGGGATGACTGAACTAAATGATGGGAAACTGAGGAAGATAACAAATGCTAGGCCATATTCTTTTTCACTTGAGGATGACACCACAAACTTTGGTCCCTATGTGAAAGGTGGCATTGTCACCCAGGTCAAGCAACCCAAACTGTTGAACTTTAAAACACTACAAGAGGCACTTAAACATCCTGGGGATTTTCTTTTAAGTGATTTCTCCAAGTTCAATCGCCCATCTCTTTTGCACTTAGCATTTCAGGGTTTAGATAAGTTTTTGTCCGAGTTAAGTCGCTTTCCTGTTGCTGGTTCAGAAGAGGATGCCAACAAATTTATATTGTTAGTAAACAACATCAACCGAGGCTTGGGAGCAAGGAGATTGGAGGACATTGACCCCAAACTTCTAAGGAAATTTGCCTTCGGTGCCAGAGCTGTGTTAAATCCTATGGCTGCTATACTGGGTGGTGTTGTGGGTCAAGAGGTTGTCAAGGCGTGCTCTGGGAAGTTTCATCCTCTTTTTCAGGTCAGCATGAATTCTACAGTAGTTTTTCTCTGGCTCAGAGATCACGTTTTTTTCTTTCCATTAGGACCATGCCTAGGCCTTCACCATAATCAGTATGCTTGTGAGGAAGATCTGCTTTTATATCATTCCTTTGTTATAGTATTAACATCAGCTTCCATGTTTTACGGAGACCATATTTTTCTCGTTTGTAACTTGTATTGAATATTGCTATCTTGTTCATCAAAAAAATATATATATATATTGCTATCCAGTGTATTTGTTAATTTTGTTTTCTTTTGTGGTATTGACTGCTGCCTTTACTTAATAATGGTGCAGTTTTTCTATTTTGACTCTGTGGAATCACTTCCTACAGAGGATTTGGATCCCAGTGAACTGAGCCCCTTGGATAGTCGTTATGATGCACAAATTTCTGTTTTTGGGTCCAAGCTGCAAAAGAAACTAGAGGATGCCAAGGTGTTCTTAGTAGGATCTGGTGCTCTGGGGTGTGAATTCTTGAAGAATTTAGCACTTATGGGGGTCTCATGTGGTGAAGAAGGGAAACTTATTGTAACTGACGATGATGTTATAGAAAAGAGTAATCTAAGTAGGCAGTTTCTATTCCGTGATTGGAATATTGGTCAGGCCAAATCCACAGTTGCTGCTTCTGCTGCTGCATCAATAAATCCTCGTCTCAAGATTGAAGCACTGCAAAATCGTGTGGGGCCAGAGACTGAAAATATTTTTGATGATACCTTCTGGGAAAATCTAACTGTTGTTATTAATGCCTTGGATAATGTTAACGCTAGGCTATATGTTGATCAACGGTGCTTGTACTTCCAGAAGCCATTACTTGAGTCTGGGACCTTAGGGGCAAAATGCAACACTCAGATGGTCATTCCTCGGCTAACAGAGAACTATGGGGCTTCAAGAGATCCACCTGAGAAACAAGCGCCAATGTGCACTGTGCATTCTTTCCCACACAACATTGACCATTGCTTGACTTGGGCTCGGTCTGAGTTTGAGGGTTTGCTTGAGAAGACTCCAGCTGAAGTTAATGCCTACCTCTCAAATCCAGTGGAATACACTGCAACTATGATCAATGCGGCTGATGCTCAGTCAAGGGATACGCTGGAGCATGTCCTCGAGTGCCTTGACAACGAAAGATGCGAGACTTTTCAGGATTGCATTGCCTGGGCTCGTTTGAAGTACTTCTCCTTAACTGAATTTCACTTTTTCCTGTTGATAACTCATCTGCTATATGGTCTCTAATGCTCTGCTTCTATTACAATTAGATTTGAAGATTATTTTGCTAATCGGATGAGGCAATTGATTTACACATTCCCGGAAGATGCTGTAACAAGTACTGGTGCTCCATTTTGGTCTGCACCAAAGCGGTTCCCTCGTCCACTCGAGTTCTCTATTGATGATCCTAGCCACCTCCATTTTGTTATGGCAGCTTCCATACTAAGGGCGGAAACATTTGGCATTCCAGTTCCTGACTGGGCCAATAATCTTAAGATGTTTGCAGAGGCTGTTGAGAAGGTGTTGCTGCCCGAATTTCAACCAAATAAGCATGCTAAAATTGTAACAGATGAGAAGGCTACTATTTTTTCCCCCGCATCATCATCAGGTGACGATTCAGCTCAAATAAAAGAACTTGTGATGAGATTAGAAAGCTGCCGACAGCTGCTCCCACCTGGATTCAGAATGAAGCCAATTCAATTTGAAAAGGTAAGGCTTTAAAATAAACTTGTAATATCTTACCTTGCTAATATTTTCAGATACATATACATCATGCTTGTTTATATTGTTTGATGTCTATCGCCATTTCACTTTTTCAGGATGACGACACAAACTACCACATGGATCTGATAGCTGGGCTTGCCAACATGAGAGCAAGAAACTACAGCATTCCTGAGGTAGACAAGCTGAAAGCAAAGTTAATTGCTGGGAGGATCATACCTGCAATTGCAACCTCAACAGCTATGGCTACTGGTCTTGTGTGCCTTGAGCTCTACAAGGTTCTTGATGGAGGACACAAAATAGAGGACTACCGGAATACATTTGCTAATCTATCACTACCCTTGTTCTCCATGGCTGAGCCAGTCCCATGTAAAGTTATCAAGCACCGTGAGATGAGCTGGACAGTTTGGGACAGGTGGATCCTCAATGGCAACCCAACTTTGAAGGAACTTCTCCTGTGGCTAGAGGAGAAGGGACTGGATGCCTACAGTATTTCGTGTGGTAGCAGCCTGCTCTACAACAGTATGTATCCTAGGCACAGAGAAAGAATGGAGATGAAAGTGGTGGATTTAGCTGGGGTAGATCAATTCCCTCCTAACTGTCGCCATGTTGATGTCTTTGTTGCAGCCGAGGACGATGAAGGAAACGATATCGACATCCCTCCTGTATCTATTTACTTTAGATAGGCTGTCTTCCTACAAACGATATCAAAATCCCGAGGTCTTCTTCTTAAGCCTTTGCAGCTCTTTCTGTAAGCTGATTTGTTTGGTGTGGTAAAATGGCTTGTTAACTCATGTAAGATGTAGTACTAGTAGTTGTTGTTGTTGTATGAAAGGGTGTTGCAGTAAAGGCCAACTTTTCTTCTTCTTCTTTAACAAGCAATGAATACCCTTTTGCTTCTTCTTCTTCTTCTTGTTGTTTTCCTAATAATATGATCCTTTTACTATTTTTTACTATAGCTAGATGATGAGATCCTACCAATTAATTGAAAACATAATTTCAGTACAGCAAAGATTGAAACGTTGAACCAAACACTTGTTGTTGTTGGTAAGGACTAAGGACAAAGTCAGAATCAAGTTAACCACCAACTACAGTTTTAGGGTAACTTTTTCAGCTTACTTAAAACCCAAGAAACTAACTTTTTAACAAAAACAAAAATTGTGGGACATACAGATCTAGCAATTCATCAGTTTTAGTTTTGCTACTAAAGCAGAGTAGAGAATGTTGAAGCAAGAGGAGCAGGAATCATTGATGCACTACCTGAAGAAAGAAGTTGAAGCAGCTCTTGTGAGGAATGATCAGTTGGAGAGGCAAAATCAGGAATTGAGACAAGAGGTTGTTCATCTAAAGTCCCAGATCTCAGCCCTCAAAGCGCATGAAAACGAGAGGAAATCGATGCTCTGGAAGAAGTTACAGAGCTTCAATGATCAAAAGCCACAGCAACAACAACATCTCAAGGTACCAGAACAGAGTCTAGAACAGTTGAGTTCTAGGCCAAGCATACCCTCTCAAGGAATGGTAAAAGCACCACCACCAGCACCACCTCCACCTCCATCAAAGACGTTTGTTGGGTTGAAATCCATTCGTCGTGTTCCAGAAGTAATTGAGTTCTATCGTATGGTAACCAAGAAGGACATGGATGCAAACAAGAATCGCTTCACCACATCAACAACACTTGCATTGACAACAGACATGATAGGTGAAATCGAGAATCGTTCTACATATGTATCTGCAGTAAGTAAAAAAAATACTGTACTTGATGATGACTTGCTATTGCCACATGATGACAGTAACGAAAATTGTGAGCAGATAAAGTCGGATGTCGAGAAGCAGAAGCAACTGATAACTTGGTTAATCAAAGAAGTAGAGTTTGCAGCTTTCGAGGAGATATCAGAAGTGGAGACATTCATAAAGTGGCTGGATGAACAGTTGTCTTCACTGGTTGATGAAAGGGCAGTGTTGAAGCACTTCCCACAGTGGCCAGAACAGAAAGTGGATGCTTTGAGAGAAGCTGCTTCCAACTACCACAGCTTGAGAAACTTGGAGTCTGAAGTCTCATTATTTGAGGACAACCCAAAGGAGCCTTTGATGAAAGCTCTAGCAAAGATGCAAGCTTTGCAAGAAAGGTTATTATCATCAAAAATATCAGTCAGATATTGAGATGAAGAACATAATTCAAACATTTTTTGACAGGCTGGAGAAAAGTATTAACAACATGGAGAAGATGAGAGAAAGTATGATCAAGAGATACAACAACTTCCAGATCCCTTGGAAATGGCTGCTTAACACCGGATTCCTTGGTCAGGTATTATTTGATTTGATGATTATATAGCTAGGTGGTGTTCTGATTTGAGTTCAACTGGAAATTTCATTTTGTCACAGATGAAAGTTGCTTCTTTGAAGATAGCAAGGGAGTACATGAAGAGGATTAGCAAAGAAGTGAAGCTCAATCAAAGCTTAGAGGACAATCTGCTACAACAAGGAGCTAGACTGGCATATAGAATGCACCAGGTAAATTTCTGATTTCTTTTTAACTATTCATTCATATCATTCATTCATTCATTCTTCACTCCCACAAATCCAGTTTGCAGGTGGATTTGACACAGAAACCATAAATGTATTTCAACAACTCAAGAAGGCTGCCATATCACAATCAATGAATGCCCTTGATGATCAATAATCAGTGTTTGCGAAACCATATCATAATTCATATGGACTCTTTGTACCCAATGTTTTTACTTACGAGTTCAGTAACATTTTCAGTATTTTGCATTCTTCATCTCCGCCGTCCCACTAACCACCGCAGAAAACCTAACAGCCTCTCACCGCCGCTATCCCCATTCTTCAAAATCAACATCCATGATCCACCCTTCTCTGAATTACTGAATCTCCATCCAATCTCCTCTCTGGCTTCTTTCTCCCCCCCTGAAGTTGCTCGCCGGAGCTCGTCCACCTCGCTAAGAGAATCTCCAACGCCGCCGGGTGATTTGGTTATTTTGGCGGGCGCGTAATATTCACGCACCGGAGTATTCCCCCCGCCCTTCAGGCCACTTTACGCTCTACAGGCTGAGTCAAACAAACAGGCGCGTCAGAGTATAGTGCGCGTGGTCCAACACCACTCGCACATCTCACTCGCGTTGGGTAAATACACGCGCGCGTGTAAATTTCCAGGCGCGTGTCCACTCGCACGCGCGTGTTGTGCACGCGTGAAACTTTCCGGGTCGGCCGATTTGGCCGGGTCGGGTCAAAACATGTATAAGGGTATGGGCATTAGACCGTGGTGTTGCGGGCTTGGACTAAAATCATTTTGGCCAATTTCCATTCGGGTCGCGCTAATTAGCCCAAACCCCTTAAAAGCCCATTAGAGCTGGCACTTTTCTAAACAGGTATGAAAAAAATGTCTCTCGAGTCAAAAGAAATATAAAGGGTATATTCGTTTGGGCTAGAGTTGCAGGCCTGGGGCCCACAAATTTTGGGCCATTTACAATTCGGGTCAGCCTTAAAAGTCCAATCCCCTTAAACCCAACCCGAGCTCTTTCGTTTCCTGGCCATGTACAACGGCGTCGTTTAATCAGAAAAATCACCCCTTTCCGCCGACGAATTTGTGGCCGACTCTGACGCCGATAGCTTCGATCTCAACGGCGGAGGACAGCCAATCCAGATTTCTCTCCCATTTTGCAGCTCTGCAGGAATCTTTAATACTATACAAGCATGGTAAAAGATGAAACATGTTGGATACTCCTCCACTAGCAGTTGCCAGCAATTGGTACAATCATAGCTAAAAAAGGAAACAACTTTCTTTTCCTTGATACGGGAGGGAGTGGTAAGTAAAAAGGCAAGCAAAAACCAGAAGATACATATGCCTTTACTTTTTGTTGAAAAGCTTTTCTAATAAAAACAAATTAGATCATGACTGCTGCTACACTACATTATGTTTGAGGGAAACTGGTTTATAGTTTACCTACTACTACAAGTGCTGTTGTAGCACTGCAGCAAAACTGACAAAATCTCGCTGAACTGAGGACGCTTCGAGGGAACGTTGTTCCAGCACTTGGTCATCAGAGATCTCAGTATCTGTGGGCACTCCTTGGGGATCTCAGGTCTAAGTCCACAAGCAGCTATTCCAACTGCAGCCTGCACTGGTGAGTATGAACCATAGGCAGCCTCACCGGTCACCATCTCCCAGATCACCATCCCGAAACTATACACATTGCTCATCCACGTCTCCGAAACTGTCTCCGGGTCGCCTGCTATAATCTGCATTTTGTTGTTTAAACAAAGATTGATGGACATAGACTTGTCAAAGTACAGATCAAATTATTGGATGCTGCAAGTAGAGATACAAAAGCTTTGTGATTGCGACATCATCATGCTATATTAGGTGAGGTGATAAAAGTATTAGGCCAGCAAAGGACTGCATAATCATGCTTATATTGGTCCCCACCCCCTTTCACGGGATCAATGCGATATTAAAGGTAGATTCCTCAAGAGAGGGGTAATGATATCTCCATATTATGATTACAGGTTGGGCATGCCTAGGAGATTATGCTAATAATAGTTGAAGAAAACAGAGTGTTCATATACAATACAATGACATATCACTGTTCAAAAGGAGGAAGATAGAGGCAAACAAACAGACAGAACGAAAGAGAGAGAGCCAGACAAGGTAAACCAAAAAGAACTAACCTACAACTAGCTAGAAACTACTTGAATCCAGACGAAAAAACCCATTTCAGCAGACTATTCTAAATTGGCATTATCGAAGATTCTACAAGTATGAATGATTGATAGAAATAGACAATAACATACCTCAGGGGCTAGCCAGCGGTAACCATCTGTTTCATATTCCAGTGCCTCACTTGCATTCTTGCAGGCAGCCACAACACCCGTGTCCCCCAAGCAAGCATTCCCATGTCTGTCCAATAGAATTCTCTGAGTATTAAGGTCTCTATAAGCCACGCCATGATCATTCAAAAAACCAAGCCCTTCTGCTACATCCACAGCTATCCTTAATATCTCCTTAGTCTGGAGCTTTCTGTTTTTATACATCAACTCATTGACAGAACCACCATCCATCAGTTTTGTAACCACGCACAAACCATGATTTTCATCAACACAGACGCCATGAAACTGCAGAACATTCTTATGCCCACAAGTGGTCAGCTCCAGTAGATCTTTACGAACCTCAAACTCGTATGAGTTCCCTTTGTCACACCCTTTCAGCTTTTCAATTCCAACCCTTTTACCCCTGTACACTCCTTTAAAAGAGGTTGGGCCAACCTGATCAGTGAACTCTAGGTGATCATGATTTAGAAGCCATTTCCCGAGCTCATCACCACCGGATTGGACTGTTTGCCATTCATCAACCGAAACCACAAAGGATGAACTGGACAAGGGCATTTCAAGTTGGATCTTCATATTCACATTGTCATTCCCATTTCTGTAACTAGGATCACAAGGATCCTCTTCAATCTCCCCAAACTCCCTCCCTCTAGAGTTCTCCTCTTGGCACCCACAAAGCCCAAATGGAAGCTTGACAGTGGTTGATTTCGGCTTCTTTGCAGCGAATTTCAAAGCACTCTCTATCCGAGACTTGAACAATCTCTCTTGACCAGCTTGAACTAAAAGAAGAATCACTCCCAATGTAAAGCCCTTCTTTTCAAAGATCTGGATCTTCTTGCAGCACATGGAAGCACTGTCCAATGCACCAGACATTGCAGGCAAGGAAATCGAAGTATTACAGGCAAATGTAAGCTTGAAGACAGAACCTTGTACCTCATCATCAGAAACCTCGTGAAGCATCATTGCAGGATGGTCATCCGCCACTGCCTGCTCGATCAACTTCATGTGTAGAAAAACTTCCTTCATGTCAAATTCCGCCTGTGCATAACTGTTCAATGATTGGAAAGAAGAACCAAACCCTGAGAAATCGCAGTGCATTCAATTCAGAATAAAATATAAGAGTTAATAACGATAGCCAACCTCAAAGGCAAGGAATCGTAATGCTTCTTAATACTGGAAACAAGCTTCTCCGGAAGCTGGCTCCCGGGGTACAACTGCGTGAGATTCCGTACAACGCTGGCCCAAACAAGCTTCCGGCAGCTCTCAACTTTTCCCTTACCATTAGCAAACCCTTGCTGCTGCTGAACTGAATCGAGATTGAGGGAGTTCTTGAGCGAGGAAATGGCCTCGGAGACATTCCTGGAGAGCTTCTGGAATCGCTTCTGCATCGCGGAGGAGGAAGGATCCTTATCGTGATCCGAAGCTGATTCCGATCTGTCGTCTGAACGCATCAGGACTTGCTCCACCGTGTCCTCGTCGGTGCTCTTAGCCCTGCTGCTGGACCAGCATTCCAGCGCTGCAGCCATCGCCAAGAAGGTGAGGAAATATGTGAGAGCAGCAAATGAGTCAAGAAGGTGTGAAATGGGGGGTAAAGAACGGTAGATTGGGGATTTCAGAATGGTCAGCCATTTTCAGAGTATATAAATTGCTTTAACTTTTTGTTTATTTCTTTCTGACGACTGACAGAGTGAGGACTGAGGTTGAAGAAGACTGCATACTGCATCGTAATTAATTAATTACTTGGACAGTGGTTATAGTATGAGGGTGGCTACATTATAACTATCTTGGACTCTCGGTTGAAGCCCAGCCCAATATATCATATATATCAGCCCAATATCCACATCAGCTTAAATGTCAAAGCCCAGCCCAATATATTATGACCCACATATATATATATATATATATATAATATTAGATAAATCCATACAATTTATCAATGTACCTAAACCATAAATAATTCATATGAAAAACACAACAAAACTCAACTCAATCGATGTTGTACTACATAGACAAGTAAATTAGATCAGTCGTTTGAATCTTTCGAGTCCGACCTTAAACCCCAGGGTTTTTGTGTCCTCTTGCACTTGTTGTTGGAAATCTTTATAAGTGAAAGACTTGTATTTAGAGGTTTCAATTATCTTGTCTTTGTCAGGAAACACGAAATAGCATATTGATATTCTATCTTCTTCATGTTTATCTATCTTTACCCTATGCTTCACGCTCTTAAATTCATCATCACTCATAGCCTGCAAAATTAATCACAAAAAATAAATTAAATTATAACATTATTAATTAAGAAACCATACCAAAATAATAATAGCAAGAGGTTCAACTAAGAATATTATAATTAAGGGATAATAGGACGGGAGGTCCCTGTACTATTGAAAGATAACAAACAGGCCCTCCTATTATTAATTGCACCAAACAAGCCCCATCTACATAGAACATATAACAAACAAGCCTTTCCGCTACAAATGTGACAAACGACGTTACTGAATTGTTGACACAGTTGACCCGTAGGTTGTTAGAGTTTACACGTTAGCCGATTGGAATGTCAGCAACCCTAAACAGTGTCGTGTTTTACTATTTAGATTATCTATTGCTAATAACCATGAGTCAAAACGGAGTCGTTTAGAGTTGCTGACATTCTAATCGGCTGACGTGTAAACTCTAACAACCTACGTGTCAGTGTCGTGTCAATTGGGTCAACAATTCAGTAACGCAGTTTGCCACATTTGTAATGGAAGGGCTTCTTTATTATATGTTCTAAGTAGAGGGGCCTGTTTGGTGTCTTTCAATAGTAGAGGAGCCTGTTTGTTGTCTTTCAATAGTATAGACACCTCCCAACTTATTATCCCTATGATTAAACAACTTAAGTTGAATACACATATGTTACCTGAATCATATCACCGACGTTGACCAAGAGAGTGTCGGAGACGGGGTTAAGAGTGAGCCACCTTTGACCGCCGTCGTCATGGTCGTCGTCATCCTTAATGAACTGGAGCCCACTGACTTTGTCGTCTTCCAACAAGATCGAGACGACCGAGCTGTCCGTATGGGGTTGCATCCCCAACGCCGCCGCCGCCGCCGTGTGAGTCTGCGGGTAGCGATAAACACGGATGATGCCGGTGGATTCAGCCACGTAAGCACCGCAGTCAACTCCGAGGAGCTCCCCGATTGCTTCGACCATCTTCCTCGCTATCCTACCCGCATGTTCCCCGTACTCTTCCACCAACGTTCTAGAAAGAAAGAAACTCATTTAATTACGTTCGAATTACTATATTAATTTCGGTACGTAAATAAATAATATATTCCTTCCTTCTTAAAGAAAAATGGCATTAAATTCCACAAACCTAACTTATGGGAAATGGATGATTCTCGATAAGTGGAATTGATTTCGATGATCATGATATATATATATTTATATACGGCATTTGGTACGACCAACATATACACCACAAACATATGAATCTTCTTCTTCTACCTATACTTTTATTTATTCTTCCCTTTATCTTATATATATTATTTTACATAAAAAAAAAAAACAAAATGGATGATAGGCCGAGAGGCCCATATACTATTAAAAATACAAACAGGCCCTCCTACTATTAATTGTACCAAACAACCTCCTCTACTTAGAACATATAACAAACAATCCCTTCCATTACAAATGTGACAAACGGCGGTACTGAATTATTGACATACTTAACCCGTAGGTTGTTGGAGTTCACACGTCAGCCGATTGGAATGTTAACAACCCTAAACGACGTCGTTTTTTTACTATTTGGATTATGTGTTGCTAATAACCCTGAGTCAAAACGGAGCCATTTAGGGTTGCTGACGTGTAAACTCTAACAACCTATGTGTCAGTGACGTGTCAATAATTCAGTAACGTCGTTTGTCACATTTGTAACGAAAGGACTTGTTTGTCATGTGTTCTAAGTAGAGGGGCCTGTTTGGTACAATTAATAGTAAGAGAACCTATTTATTGTCTTTCAATAGTACAAGGAGCTCCTGACCTATTATCCCACATATATACTCTAGCATTATTAATACATGGCTAGCTAGGTAGCACGTCCCAACTCTTGTCACGTACCTCATCATGAATACTTAAATAAACGAATAAAAACAATAATAAAAGACCTACAATTTGACTTCTTTTTTTTTTTTTAATCTTGATTGATTATGTAATTCAAGAGTTCTGAAACTTCCATCTTATGTTAATATATAACTTACCTGAGAGAATGAAACAAAGGATCGGACGATGATGATGAGATGGCGGCATCCGGTGACGTCATCTGGAAGCCGGTGAAGTTGAAGCTTTCAACCCAGTTGACTTCCTGGACAGACAGCGGGCGCCCTGACGAGGTCAAAGCCGGGGTGCCCCAGGAGTAGGACGACGTCGCATGATCCCCATCGGCCGAGAACAAGGACCGTTTGGACTCGAACGGCTGAGAGAAGAGATCCCTAGCTACTGACTTAATCTGGTCCATTAGTAAGGTCGGGACACCGTGGTTAACCACCCGGAAAATCCCCCACTCTCTGCACGCTTCCCGGAGCTTCTCCATGTCCAGCCTCTCCAGATCGGTCACCGGCAGCGCCGCCACCACTGGAAGATCAGGAGGAGGAGGAGGGCAGTTCGAATATTCTTGTCGTTGTCGGCGGAAGACCGGCGGGTAAGATAGTTGTAGGTCGTCTTCCTCCATATATATGTGGCTTTTTTTTTCTTTAGTTGTAAATGAGACATGAGATCCATTTTACTTTATATAGACGCGACAAATGTAATTAAACATTTTTGTATCCTAGTATATAAAACACTTTATAACGAATTAAAATTTTAGGACAAGTTTGAACACGCCTCATAATTTCGGGATATTTCACCTGTTTTTAAATGAAGTAAAGGGGCCTAGTCTACTAGTCGGCCAAAGGATGGTGACATAATTTAAATTATGTCACCCAAACAATATCCACTCACAGCCGTTGGATTCACAAGCCATAGGATCTGATCGGATTGGACTAATTAATTATGGAATTAGTTAATTAATTTCATTGATTATATTTGAGTCATTTTGGGAAGGCATTTATATAATGATATTATTCTTATTCTTTGTAATCAATCCTTTATTTTGTTACCAAATTATTTACTAATATTATTCCTGCTCAAATCCGAGATTAAACCTATATCTTACTTGCTATTTTTTCATTATTCAGTCCTTATTCTCATTTCCCTAGCTTGCGGCTGTTTGCTTGTCTCATGGAGTCTCATGTTGTAATCGATGAAGCCAACCAACAGCCTAGGAGCGAAGGTTTTGATCTTAATCTCATACCCGATGATCCAATCGACGAAAATCATTCAGAAACGACTGAGAATATTGTACCATCGGCAGACAATCTCGAAATTTTGCAAGGACACAATATGCAGCTAATAATATTATCCAGCTAATACTATTATTTCTAAACTTTCATTTTTTACTTACTCAGTATCAACTCGATTTTCAATACGATAATAAATGATTTATTTTTTATGTTTTGTGTTCATAATAATATTTCGTTCATTGTTCCTTTTTAGTTTCAAATAACCGATAATGTTATATATCTAATAATAGTATTTTATCAATTTTGATGTTCATCAGGCTTACGAAATCAATAATAGTAACGCTACAATACTATTATTACTTCATCTAGCACCACTTCAACCCTTTCATAGAAAACAAAAACAGAATCAATCAACTAAATACAAGAATTCTCGTACAAAAAGAATCAAACAAACCACAATAACACAAATCATTCATCTGAAACAACAACTTCTGCTGATAATAGTATTCTCCAAACCATTCCCAAACATTTGCAGCAAAACGAGAAATCAAAACATAGACATTTCAAACAAGATTCATATGCGATACTAGTATTAACCTAATAATAGTACCCAAACCATTCCCAAACAATTGCAGCAGAACGGAAAATCACGATGAATGCTGATTAAGAAACCTAATTCCCAACACAATCGAAACCCCAAAAACGTCTGATTGCACGAAACCACAACGGCTGCACCAAACAACTGCACCAAATCAGGAATCGAAATTAGTTGGGATGAATCGGCAGAGGGAATGTCGCTCGGTAGTGCTTACCTAAACGAGAAGACTGAGTCGGCTCTTCCAGCGACGGTGGTTGCAATCGGCGACTAAGAGCATACTCGTTTTTTACTGCAGAGAAGATTTGAGAGAGAATGGGGGTGCGGTTTTTTTTGTGGCAACGGTTAAAAGAGGAATGAAAATGGAAAAGGTAAGTAGTATAATGAAATTTGGGGTAATAAAAATATTTAATATGGCACAATAAATAGGGGAATCTCATTATTTTATTACTATAATCCCTCCACCATTAGATCTATTCTATGGAGATCTAATGACTCTTATGGATTATGTCTTATAGACATAATCCATAATTTTGTCACCACTCCTAATCCGTCTACTAGTTGTTGTTTATCAATTTAAACAGATGGCTGTAAATGAAACACAATAGTATTATCGTAAACATTCATATTAAAAATGGTCCTTTTATAGCTGGAGTCTGCTGCGTATCACAGATTCCTAATTTCCTATGTTACTCAAACTAACATAAAATCCACAACCAAACGTGACTCCTAATCTTCTCCATTTTAGTCAACGAATCTTCTACTCCCTTATTCTGATACGCAATTGCATTTAAATTTATATCATCTTCCTTCTTAGAAATGATCAAGCTTCCCTTAATTCTTAGAAAATGGAATCACATAATTCCGCCGTCGTCACAATCCTCCTCTCAACAACACTACTACTCATCATCTTCTTCCTCATCAAGAGGAACAACAACAACACTAACAAAAACAAGCACAGACAACTCCCGCCGGGGAGAACAGGGTGGCCGGTGATCGGCGACAGTTACAGCTGGTACAACTCCGTCCTGGGTCCCCATCCACCGGAATTCGTCCAACAGCAAGTGTCCCGCTTCGGCAGCGTGTTCTCCTGCAGGCTGTTCGGCGGTTGGGCCGTCGTCTCAGCCGACCCAGGTTTCAACCGGTTCGTACTTCAGTCCGAAGGCAGGGTTTTCAAATCCAGCTACCCGAAGTCGTTCCGTGATCTGGTGGGTAAAAACGGCGTCGTTACGGCGCAGGGAGACCAGCAGAGGAAGCTCCACGGGATCGCGTCCGGGATGATGAAAGTGGAGCGGTTCAAGTTGGAGGAGATACAGCGGGTCATGGGTCGGACTCTGGGTAATTGCTGCTGCTTTGTACCCGATCGGGTCGTTTCCCTGCAGGATGTTTGCAGGAAGGTGGCGATCAATCTGATGGTGAATCAGCTGTTGGGCGTGTCGGCGGAGAGTGAAGTCGATCAAATGGCGGAGTTGTTCTCCGATTTCGTCGATGGGTGTCTCTCTGTTCCGATCAATTTACCTGGCTTTGCTTACCACACTGCTATGAAGGTAATATATTAGTATTTCTTACGCCATAATTAATTGCAACTAATGCCAAAATTTGCGGGTCAATGGAAGAAAAAAAAAACCCACCATGGTTATAGGAAGAATAGCTGTCAAGAGTAAGTTGCAAGCATTAGGCCATAGTTGTCTGTTAATTCACAATGTTTCATGGTAATAATTTGACAGGCAAGGGAGAAAATCACGAGCAAGATAAACAAGGTTGTAGACAAAACCAGAACTGCAGAAGTCACCTTGGTCGGGGCAAGTAACAATGGTCTGCTAGGAAGGCTACTCAAGGAAGGAAGCATAGAAGACGAAGCGATATCAGACTTCATCATCAATCTTCTCTTCGCCGGCAATGAAACCACCGCCAAGACTATGGTCTTCGCCGTTTACTTCCTCACTCACTGCCCACAAGCAATGCAGCAACTCCTGGTAAAACAAACACACCAAAACAAGAACCCATTTTGGTAACTATGAAATGTTGTTTTAACACTTTGATATAATCATTTGATGAGATTGCAGGAGGAACAAGATAGCCTGAGAAGAAACGACCAGATGCTCACTTGGGATGATTATAAAGCCATGCCCTTCACTCAGTGTGTAAGCATATTCTTTGAACTGCAAAGACTCTCTTTTTGTCCTTGGATTCACCAATGACCAACCTTCTTCTCGTATGGTATAGGTAATTGATGAGACGCTACGGCTCGGGGGCATAGCAATCTGGTTATTCAGAGAGGCGATAGAAGATGTATCTTATCAGGGTATGTCCTACTATATCTAGCTTAGCAACCTATTACGTAGTACGTACATACCTTGATTTGGATCTTGCAGCAGATAATGCTAACACCATTTGTGTTGTGGGGTGTGTGATACAGATTATGTCATTCCAAAAGGATGCTTAGTCGTCCCCTTCCTATCGGCGGTTCACCTGGATGAAAAGCTGTACGATGGAGCTCGTAACTTCAATCCATGGAGATGGATGGAACCTCAGAATCAGGTAACTATATGAACAGAAAAAGGGAAAGACAATAATATTTAGATTATTAAAGTGCTAAGAGAATAAATTATTTGTGGATGGGATACAAGGACAAGAGAAACTGGAGGAGCAGCCCATATTTTACACCATTCGGGGCAGGAGCTCGGTTCTGCCCCGGTGCAGAGTTGGCTCGTCTCCAAATTGCTCTCTTTCTCCATTACTTTGTCACAACTTACAGGTAAATAAAGAAAGGTGGGACTTGAGATTTTACATACTTGAAATGACCTATGTGATCAGGCTTTCGTTTTGAATGAAACACCAGGTGGATGCAAGTGAAAGAAGATAGGATGTCATTCTTCCCCTCTGCTCGTCTAGTGAATGGGTTCCAGATTCGGTTGCGTAGACGGCATGAAGAAGAATCCAAACCAGACTTGCAATGTAAGTAACCCTCGTTGTCAAGTCTGAGGGTTACTCGTGTTAAAAGAATTATACTATCTCAATATTTTTTCTGCATTTTATCCTAAGATGTTGTTGCTCTAGCATATACCTTCACCTATATTACATTGTAAAATGACTTTTGAACTTCGAAGGAAGAAAGATTTTGACGCCAATGCAATCGGAATGATGGGTGAACATAGATTGGAGACATTTAGGCTTACCAGAGTGCTGCAGATTGACATTCAGAATCCTCTCTGTTTGTCAATTAAGCCACTGCAAATATGAACCTGCAATAAGTTGGTTAAAATGGCATTAAATTAACTAGAAGTGTAGCTAGTCCCTGCTATATGCTGCAGGTATTCTGGTGATTATGAAGTGATATATACCAGCAAAGATCACCAGGAGACTCTAAGGGATCATCAATCATTCTACCACTAGAAGAGTACTTGAGATATCTTGAAAACCCTAAACCTGAAACAACACGGGCATGCATACACGAGGGTTTAAATCAAATGTTACCTTAAGAAGGTTTTCCTACTTCTCTGCCGCTTAACCAAAAGCCAGCTTCACAACAAACTGAGCAGCAATTTCATTATGAGGATTGAGGCATACCTTGATCATTACGAGGCAGCAAGAAAACATTGAAATCTTTTATCTTTCATTATGAGGCTGAAGAAGTGCCCGTCCAGCAGCACGGAAACGGGAATCAATCTCCCGCTGAACTTCACGGCGACCTTGATCACCGTCACCGGATCCATCTTCTCTCCTTCCAGATCTACTCCTACAGCTCTAGAAGGTTTTCGTAGGAGCTCGACGGAGTTCGCTAACAGAATCGCCGAGGCCGCCGGATACGTGATTTTGGCGGGCGCGTAAGCCACACGCACCGGAATATTCCCCCGCCCTTCTGGCCACTTAACGCTCTACGGGCTCAGTCCAACAAACAGGCACGTGAGATCGTAATGCGCGTGGTCCAATACCACTCGCACATCTCACTCGCGTTGGGTAAATACACGCGCGCGTGAATCTTACGAGGCGCGTGGACCACTCGCACGCACGTGTTGTACACGCGTAAAACTTTCCGGGTCGAGCATTTTTTCCCGGGTCGGGTCAAAATCATATAAGGCCAAGGCCCAATGAGCGACGCATTGCGGGACCGAGCCCAAACTATTTGGGCCAAATCGCTTTCGGGTCGGTCTAAAATTCGGAACCCCTTAAAAACCGGTCGGAGCTGGAACATTTTTAAACAACACCTTAAAATGACCCCTCCCAAAACGACGTCGTTTTGTATCGGGTCGAAAGTCGTACAAGGATATGGCCTGATATCCGGCGTTGTGCGGGTCTGGGCCTCTGAAATATGGGCCAAACCTAATTCGGGTCGGCCGAATTTTCGGATCCCCTTAAAACCCGACTGTAGCCTCTGTTACTCTGCATCTCCGATCAATGTCAAGTGGTCGGAAAACTTTGAGGAAGAATGGGGTTTAACGTTTAAGAGCTGTAAACTTACTGAAAAGTCTTCACAATACGATTCCAGCTTTCCCCCTAAATCTCCGACTCCGATTGGTTTAATTAATCCCAGATTTCACTCTCCTCCGCCCATCTCGCCGCCGGTGGAGGGAAGGAAACAAATTAAAGGGGCCGGGAAGACGAAGAGAAGAGAACCAGAGAAGGGATAACAGCTAGATGCTGCCACGTCTGCAACACGTGTACACGTGTCACCGTGTTCAATATAACAACTGATTATATTATTAATTTAACGAATGAATCACCATTCCAACCCAGGATCGAATTTCCACGTTACAAATCATGTTATATATATATAATTAATTAGCCATTAAAAGTCTCTGCTGCTGACTCAACAAGTCAAGGTTCGGGAGCACTTGAGAGCTCCGGCGGAGGAAGTCAAGTTCTTGACGGTTATAGCGGCGGCGATCTGGAACTTCTGGTCGTTGTCGTAGTCAGGATTGGCTATACCTTTCCCTGTCTCGTCAAAGCAAGCTCCGTTCTCGAAGTAGTCGTTGACCGAGTAGAAGCTCCACGGCTTCTCTGTCACACCTTTTCTCCACGTCACCTACACAATATAATGGTATTTAATTGTGTGTATATTAATTGGTAATTCAATTTATATTAAATTCAATATTGTAATAATAAAATTTGATAATCCTCATTTTATTTATTTTTGATTAAATTACCTGTTTTCTGTAGAGAGGAGCTATGAAATAGTTAGATTCACTCTTGATGCTAGGGTTCATACTTCCACCAATTGCATATTCGCTCCATCCTTGGTACAAGTTGTTAACGACGTGTGCATATCCAAATCGAACCCTATATATTGTATTTATTTTTATCGAATTATTATCACTAGAATCTAAGAACAACCCTTTAAGAATTCGTAATCATATCCAATAAGACGATAGTTTTGTACCTTGGCATGCGTTGGTTGCAATTTGGACCGAAATGGTTCAACACAAGGGTGACCTTCATTCCCCTGTCCCGAATATAGCCATCGTCGTGGCCGAGGAGCATGACCTTGTCCTGGTTCCTGAACCAGTTGTTGGAAATAGTCACGTTGGTTGAGCCGCGAGTTACGTCCAGTAGACCGTCTTGACAAGAGTAGAGTGTGTTGTGGTCTATCCAAATTTCTGACGCGGTCACCAATCTAATGCCGTCTCCGTCCATGGGTCCCAATGGCATGATCACCTCACCTGGGCCCATCACTGTGCTTGGCCCTTGGGCCTTGCAGTGATGGATGTGAAGCCCATGGATTATGATATTGTTACCCTAATAACCATGAATTAATGTACAATTTGAGCATGTAATGCAATTTATGTATGATAGTCTATAGATGTACTATTCAATTTATTAAAACCCCATTTAAATCTATATTTTTTAGTTTCTTAAAAAGACTAAAACTAAAATGTACCTTATAAACAACGAGACATGCCTCATCCTCAATATGGACATCAACACCACGACCATCGATGGTAGTGTAACTACTTATGAGAAGGGGCTTTTCAAGCTTGATTCTCATGTTCCTTTTGAAGGTGATCCATATTTTTCCTGATTGCACCGCTCCGTATCTTAGGGTTCCAGGTTTAGGGTTCAAAGCATCATCGTTAGGGTCGGTGACTTTATATCTAATGACTCCCTCTCCAATATTGTTGGTCATTTTTCCAGCAAACCCAACAGAGCATCTGGCTAATTTTTGTCGGTGTTTTCGCCAATTTATGTCGTGTCTCCAACACTTGTCGATCACATTTAATGGGTTGGCGGCGAGACAAACGTAAATTTGGATGAAGAGGAAGAGAGAGAGGATTAAAAACATCGGAAGAATTGAAGCCAAAGATGACAAACTTGTTGCCATCTTCGAAACCACCCTCTCCTTCTTCTTCTCCACTCTCTCGTGGTTATCGAAAATGAGTTCTTAAAGGAAATTCTATGGCAATCATGATGATTGGTATTAGTTTCATGTTCTTTTTTTAGGAAAATTGATTTAGCATTCATGTTTTTTTTTTTTTTTTTAGAATTTAATTGGTTGCAATAAACTAATGGCTACCAAAAATTGCATGTATTAACAATTTCAAACACGTTTACCCTCTATTAATTAAATTTCATTCCAAACTAACCAATACCAAGATACAAAATTTACTATTTTCACCTAATTAACATGATATTGATCTCAAATTGTTTTTTTCCTTAGATAATCCTGCAGGAGCGCTGGAGATAACCATGCATTCAAAAGATTAAGGGCACACCCAAGCCGTAAGGTTTACCACACTCCGGCTTGGGAGGCTACGAAGCCCATGACGAGCCACATAATGGGCAGTCATGTTAGCTTGCCGAGGGACAGCAAGAAACCGGATATTGGTCTCAAATTTACATATAAATAATCTTCAAATCAATATAATCGATAATTTTAGCCTTTAGGGTTTGAAACGATATAATTAGCTAATATAAATTATATAATAGTCAATATATATAATATATAGTCTCTTTTTATTCAAATGAAAATGGAAATTAAATATTATATTTAAATTCAACTTCTAATGATATTTCTAACGACGGCAAGCAACTCCCCTACCGCCGCTAATCCGGCTACTACACTCCACCGCATTATTCACCTCCTTCAACTCCAACGCCTTCCCGGGCGCCTTCTCCGGCGAGAAAATACAAAACCTACAATCCGCCGACACAAGAGAAGACGTCAAGTACTTGTTCTCACCGCCCATAACAGGCACCGCCACCCCACGCTTCACCGGACTCTCGAACTCCGGCCGGTACGTCTGCCCTAGAACTCCCTCCACCGCCTCCGACAGGTCAAAGAACCTAAACTGCATCTCCAAGTGAGCGAAGCAGTCCTCACCATAAGGAACCTGGTAGTTGTGAACACGGTCGTCCTCTTCCGTTATCGGGACCACCCTCGCCGACATCTCCACAACGTCGGGAAGCGTGACGATGATTACGTTGGTGTCGGCGGTCCGCTCGATGATGAGCGGGCTGCTGGGGGCCGTCCACGTCGACAGATGGCCTGGGTCGATGTTGATGAGGTTTCCGTCGTAAGAGAAGTGGAACTGGTCAACTGCGTCGTCCCAGTTGGCGACCTTTTTGGCTCCGAAGGAGAAGGTGTGGGACTCGAACATGAGGCCTAATGATTGGATCCAGGTGTTGTCCCGCTTTCTTCCTTCTGGTCGTCGGCCGATGAAGCCGGCGTTGATTTGGAAGTGTTGGTCGGAGACTAAGGTGAAGTGTTGGTTTGACTTGCCGTGGAAGTAGAAGATGATGCCGTCCCCTCCGACGAACCTCGGGTCCCCGCATGCGGACCCCACCCCGTTACAGTTTGCGTTACGATCTGCATGAAGATAATGATGCATATGTTAGTAAACAATATAAGATTCATTCAGAACTCTCTCCCAACAACTCGAGTTATTGGGATGCAACGGTTTCTTGACATGGTATCAGAGCCTTTGATGACCGAGAGGTCAAGGTATCGAATCTCGATAGCCCCCAATATAACAATTTATCTTGCATAAGACTTGGTGGACCTTTGCAAACTTGAATCCCCTTTCATGGGCTTTCGTTTGAGGGGGCGTGTTAGTAAACAGTATAAGATCCATTCGGAACTCTCTCCCAACAATTCGAGTTATTGGGATGCAACGGTTCTTGACAGCATAATATAAGTGGTTAAAACGACGTTGAAGTTAGTCAGAAACATGTGCATAAACCCTAGTTTTGGACCGACTCTAAGCTAGCAATCTAAACATGTAATGCATGACTTACTTTTGCAAACGGCTTCACATTTGGGGGTGTTACAATCGATAGAACAAGCCTTGGAGGAAGGGTCGGAGGGTTTGAAAGAAGGGCATTGGGAAGGGCAAGCAATCTCCTTGCCAAAGCATTTTGTTGAAGGATCGTTGCATGCAACTGACTGAGGAAACTCCTTTCCGGCCACCGCCGATGGTGGCGGCGGTGGCGGTGACGGTGACGGCGACGTTGGGTTGTCGTATGGATCTGCTCTGGTCGCCGAGCTCAACGATACTACTACTATGGCCGCTAGGGCAAATGCCACGTTTGGACCCATTTTTGATAATTATACAATATGAAAGTAATAGTATACCACGAGTAATTTATTACAATGAGTGATTTGGCTTAACTATTTATAGACCATATAACTGATAGTAATTAAACAGTATTATAGTACGTACCTTGTAAATTATTTAATTAATAGGTCATAACCTTGAAATTAGCGTCTACTGTTTCCATGCAACGTGCGAGACTGACTGCGAGGTTTAATTACGGAAGCAGAAAAGTCAACGGTAATTAATCGATTTGGTTCAGCAACTTAGACGGGAGATCTTGACTTCCTCTCACTGACAAACGTCTGCCGTTTGGAAGATTCCGATCGAGAAGTTGTCGGTTGATTCATGAATCCTCCCATTTATTATTTATCATAGGCCATGTGAAAAATTATTTAAAACCTAATGAAACTAACCGGTTTGTGTGATCGTTACCATGATGCTATTTACCTTAGTGATCTTATTTCGATTCATGCGAATTTTAGGTGATGAAGAATGCAGCAGTGGAGAATTTGCATTGCAAACATTGATATGGGAAAAGCAAATTAGTCACTTTTTTTACTCATTTTTGTACGATTGATTATTATTCATCTTATTATTTCCTGAAATATAAGTGCAGGCTGCTTGATCTTCGAATTTATTTAGTTGCTAGGATTATCAGAAGTAAGAGTCCTGTCCTATTCGTTGTGAATTAGGATGCACAGAAGTCAAGATTTTAGTCTTTGCGGGAGAGGAAGACCTTGATAGCGAATTGCCTTCTTTAGATCTCAGCCTTCTCAGGCACTTGCTGGTTCCGAGTAATTATGTCAGCCATTATGTGGCTCGTATCGCTTGTTCGCTCCCAAGCGGAGTGTGGTAAACCTCACGGTTTGGGTGTGCACTTAATTCAAGAATGCATAGATCTCACGCTCGGAGAGTTATTAAAAAAAAACAATGGTTTGTTGATCCGTGATAGAAACACTAATTATAATTAAAAATTGTATCAACATTTTGATAAGCGAACCGTTACTTCGACCGTACCGTTGATTAAAAAACACTGATTTTATCAAAGAAAGAACGTGGCTTAAACCAATAGGTTTGTGAATATATGGGCTTAACAATGTCCAATTTCCCATATTTCAGCCCACCTCAACAAAATTTATTATTATATATTAATTTTAAAGCCCAACATCATCCACTCTTTCCACGTCACCAACGATCGGAGCCCGGAAAAAACTGTGGATAGCCTATCAATGGCGGAGAGCAGCTACGCCCATTTGGCCTGGCTGCGCCACAAAATTAACAGACCGCACCTGTTCAACTGCTAGTCTATTCTTCCTTCCCTCCACCATCGACCCTACCTTTCCGTTTGTTAGTTATCGATTCCGACGAACACCACTCACTAATGGCATCATTCGTAATCTCCTTATCGGAATTGGAACTTTCTTAAACCTCTTTCCCTTACCAGCTCGAGCTGCCGTTGAGTAATGCCGTGATTGCTTCATTGCTGCAACGAATGGGGACGGGGACGTCGAAAGATGGCGACGGCGTATCGCACGGCAGCGGCACATTCGACGACGATCATGCTGGCGGTCAGCTGTACGTTTCTCTGAAAATGGAGAACTACAAGCTTAAAGGAGACATTGTCCCTCACGTCTATGGCTCTGTCCCTCTTGTTGGCTCTTGGGATCCTTCTAAGGCTGTGAGTTGTAGTACTAGTAGTTTTCATGGTGTAGCTGGTATAGGAGTGTTTTATGAGAGCTGTATTTGGTGGTACTGTTTGTAGCTGTGTTTGGAGAGGGAATCTGCTTCAATGTGGGAGTTGAGCTTCGTTGTTCCTCCTAACCATGGTATGGATACTGGATTTTATTGTTTGGTTGCTGAGAAACTCCATGGATGAACCTAATTTGTTAATATCAGTTGCTGTTTGGCTAGATGATGAACTTGCTAGAAGAATTGGATATGCAATTTGTTTATTCTGTATTGTTCATGCTGTTGAAATGCTCTCTTTGTAGCTGTTAGAATCTCATTCGGTATTGTGCTCAGTGACATGTTTTACTCTATGCTCAATGCAGAAACTCTGGATTTCAAGTTTCTTCTGAAGCCAAAGCACGGTAGCAGTCCTTGTGTGATTGAGGAGGGTCCGAACCGGGTTCTGTCTAGAGGGGCACTGCAAGGTGAATCGAGGCTGGTTGTCTTCATGAACAGTGAGGAGACTTTGGAATATAAGGTCTTCATTAAGGCTGATCGAGTTTCTCCATTTGATCTTGCGGCTAGTTGGAGGGCTTACCAGGAGAACCATCGGCCTTCAACTGTCCGTGGGATTCCTGATGTTAGTATCGATTCAGCACCAACGACAGGAACTGAGGTTGGATTTACTTTGGAAACTGATAATCCCCTGTACAAATCCGCCATTCTTCTTGTTTATGTTAATGTTGCATTTCTCGATTTTTGAAAACTACAGGTATCATTTTACTAACATAAACGATTCTAAACATTTGTTAAGCAAGGTCTTTGTTTCTGTCTCCAGAATGTATCTTCTGCTAGCTTGGAGCTTGATCTTGAACACTATGTAGTTCCAGCTCCATCAACTTCTGCAAATTCTGAATTAGTGTATGCAGCTAACAATGCAGCGACTCCAAGGTTTACAATTTCTGATGCACCTTGGTCTAATACTGATTCTGATGTTTCTTCTGATCGGCCTACATCTGCTAAGGTTCGTCTTGGTAACCCCTCTTTTAGATTCACACGTGTTTATTTTGGCCAGCAGTTTGATGTTAGACTGGTAGAATAAACATTGATAGAGACTTGCAAGAGCTCGTGTGCCTTTCTCTAATATTCATCTCATGTACTTATTAACTTAGCGGGCTTAGTTAATCTTTGTCCAGGGCATTGAGGTTGTCATCCCAGATTCGTCCCATGTGTATCCTGGTACTGCAATGGTCGGATCAAAGTCAGTTGGGACCATTTCGCCCGTGCCAAAACAAGATAGTCACAGAGGACTCTTTGTTGACAGGGGTGTTGGATCTCCTAGACTTTTTAAATCATTAAGTTCAAGTACTTTTACACTTGATCTTAAACAGGTTGCTGAATCCAAGGTTGGTATCAATGGCCCAATGCTATTCCATAAAATAATCAAATGGTTGTTTCCCTGCACTTGTTGAGTATTGTTTCTTACACTTGCAGAACTTGATGCCAGCAGCTGCTGGAGCTGTTGCTGCTGCTGCTGTAGCAGATCAGATGCTTGGTCCAAAGGAAGACAGACATTTAGCAATCGTGCTGGTAGAGAGATTCTTTACTTTTTATATAGGAACGGAACTGTGATTGTTTTTAAGCTGAATTCCCTACCATCTCTATTTCTTCAGGTTGGTCTTCCAGCCCGGGGGAAAACTTTTACAGCAGTTAAACTTACTCGCTATCTACGCTGGTTGGGTCATAATACCAAACATTTCAACGTTGGGAAGGTTTGTTTCATTTGTTGGGTATATGTTTTTTAGCTTAACATGGATACTTATCCTTTAAATTTGGTTTTGGCAGTATCGACGTCTTAAGCATGGAGTTAACCAGGTATCTTTATGGCCATTTTCAGCCCGTACGTTCCTCAATAAGTGCTAGCTTCGTTTTGCATGATACAGAAAATTGTATCTTCATTGGATGTAGATTTATTAATTATTACTGTAAGTGGAGGCTTCTTGCATAACTCCGTATCTTGCGGTTAAAATGGTAGTTGACAAGCACAAAAGAGAAATACGAATAGGCTTGCAAAATGTGAGGTTCTTTGTTTCTATTAGAGTATCAGATCGTTCTTAGAAGCTTTTTGCTGATGCAGTATGCTGACTTCTTCCGGAATGACAATCCTGAAGGCGTGGAAGCACGTAATGAGGTAATTGTCTATGATTCTGTTTCTCTGTAAATTCATAGGTTGATTTCAACTAATCAGAGCTTAACAATATGTCCTACAACGTTCCTAAGTTCACACTGTGTGCCCTCCTCTTCAGGAAATAACTAAAAAACAAAACAGCATATGCAATTTTCTTTCTGCCTTTGGTAATTTGTTAGGCAATTATAGCTCCTTTTCTCGTTTTACCTGCCATGCCAAGATGTTAAATTCAGACGAAAAGTATCTAGGATTCTAAGGATTCACATGCTTCTGACTTCTTTCTTGTGAGAAAATAAACAAATATAAATTTTCAAGTGAAGAAAGTAATTATATATTTGCATCAGAGTTCATTTTTACATTGTTGACAATTACAGCACAATATTAACCTTCTCCTTTGTACATAGTTTTAATGTATCACGTGACACTAGGTAGCAGCACTTGCCATGGAAGACATGATTGCCTGGATGCAAGAGGGTGGACAGGTTTGTGGAGTTGTTACAGTCAGTAAAGATAGTTCTTTGGTTTGTACCTTGTATTCAATTCATTTTTTCATTTCACTCGTAGGTAGGAATATTCGATGCCACAAATAGTACCAGGCGAAGAAGGAATATGCTGATGAAAATGGCGGAAGGAAAGTGCAAGGTAAAATCATTGCCTGATTAAGCTTCGGCCTCTACAAAATAAATGCATTTGACCATGGCCTGTTTTTCATGCTGTATTTTCTGTAGTATGTGAAGTTAGTTGATAACATTCAAATCTTCTCACATGTGCTTTCTGGGTACAGATAATATTTTTGGAAACTCTATGCAACGACAAACGCATTATTGAGAGAAACATACGTATGAAAATCCAACAAAGTCCTGATTATGCCGAACAGTATGTTTACTACTATCTGAAATCATTGGCTTATCATCTCAACTAAAGATGAGAAACTTAAAACTGGAGTGTTTTGACAGGCCAGACTTTGAAGCTGGATATGAAGACTTCAAAAGTCGGCTAGATAATTATGAAAAGGTTGATTCTTTTTTTTTTTGCTGCTAATGATAGACTTAGTTTGATTTTGCTATAGAATTGGCTATAAATGGTTGCTTTGATTTCTAGGCATACGAGCCAGTCGAAGAAGGCTCTTACATTAAAATGATAGACATGGTCAGTGGTCATGGTGGTCAAATTCAGGTTTGCTACCATTATGTCTCTTGGTTTCCCATCTTAACATATATTACTTCACATGCACAGATTATTAGTATTCATATTGAACAAGATTCATTCGTTATCCTTCTTTGTGTTACAGGTGAACAATATAAGTGGCTACCTTCCTGGACGCATTGTTTTCTTCCTGGTATGTTGTGCTGTCGATTCACCAATTCAAGCGCTTTGTTCATCTGTAGTCATGGATGCTGCTACCACCAGTAGCTGTAAATGTGTGGGATCTTATGGTTTATGTGTTCTGCCATGAATATTTGCTGATAACCTTTGCAGGTGAATACACATCTCACACCACGTCCAATTTTACTTACACGCCATGGTGAAAGCCGGCACAATGTTCGATCCAGAATCGGTGGTGATTCATTATTGAGGTATCCATCCTCCTGACTATATGCATCTCCTGAATCTCTCTTCAACATCTCTTATCCTTGTTACCACATTTCCCTTCTCGCAGTGACGCTGGAGAAATATACTCAAAGAAGCTTTCTGACTTTGTTGAAAAGCGACTGAAATCTGAGAAAGCAGCTTCTGTAAGCTTCCCTTAATTTCATGACATACCCTTCTGCTCAGACAGCAATGAAAAAAACATGCACGCTTTACTGTGATTCCAGATATGGACTAGCACACTGCAGAGGACAATCCTTACAGCAGGACCAATTGCTGGGTTTCCCAAGGTACAATTTCACACATCGTAAGCTCCATAAATGCTATCCTAAAGCGAAAATGTAAGTCTCATTTTTTGGTATACGTTTTATTCAACCTAGATCCAATGGCGTGCCCTGGACGAGATAAATTCCGGAGTGTGTGACGGAATGACGTACGAGGAAATAAAAAGGAACATGCCAGAGGAATACGCGTAAGTATTTATTTACTACTACCACTCTCTTCAACCTGGACTAGCTTGGCTGATTTTACTTGACCTCTTCTTCCATGATCAGGTCTCGTAATAAGGATAAGTTAAGGTACAGGTATCCTCGTGGGGAGTCGTATCTAGACGTCATTCAGAGGTATATGATTCTCTAAGCTCTCTCTGAAGTTTGGCTTCATTAGCATCAAATTTTGAACATCCTGGCTACCGCAGGTTGGAGCCGGTAATCATTGAGCTTGAGAGACAAAGGGCACCTGTTGTGGTCATATCTCACCAGGTTCATAAATTTCAAGAGACTTATTCGTCTTGAATCTTAATAATAACTTGGTCCTAGTAACCTGAATTGGTTCTTCTGTGCATTTGTTGTGTGTTGCAGGCGGTATTGAGAGCTCTGTATGCTTATTTTGCTGATAGGCCCCTGAGCGAAATCCCTCATATTGAGGTAATTCTTGATAAGCTTTAACACTTGGCTGGAAAACCCTCTGCATTTAAAAACGTGTAGTATAAGACAAGTAAGCTTCTTCCGATTAGACAAGTGGGAGATGTTACCTTGTCGAAAGACTAGTATTAAGCTTGTGCTCTAAGTAAGAGTGGATGTTTTTCTGCAGATGCCACTCCACACCATAATAGAGATACAGATGGGAGTTACCGGCGTGCAAGAGAAACGTTACAAACTCATGGACTGAGATAGAGAGAGCGTTTCGTTTGTAAAGTGGGAAACAAACACATACATACATACTGTAATTTGTATATGCCTCCTCCTGCTAAACTGATGGCTTCTCAAGTCCGGACTGGACCCGACCCATGATCTTCCTTCGGCTTGGACCCGACCCAGTTCATACAGGTACCCTTCAGTTTTGTGCACTCTAATTTCGAATCTAGCAGGCCGGAAGCCTGCACTCTGATTCCATAAACCAGAGTTTGCTGATTATATATTTCCAAAACATCTCATGCTCATAGTCATATTAGTCATAGTGACCTGATTATATCATCTTGTGGACAAGTTAGTCTATAGTATTAGTATATAGATGCTGCACTGCACTTCTTTCTTCTTCTCTGGTCAAATACTTAACAAGTCCCAAAACTATAGGGTGTGTTACAAACTCGTTCTAAAACTTTAATTTATTACAGAGTGACCCTATTACTATGAAACGAGTTACAAAGTAGTCCTAATGACGTCATCGGTGTACTTTTCGAGCTATTTCGCCACATCACACCATTGACATGTCATCAAAAATATAATTTAAAATTCATCTTAAATTGATTCAAATCCAAAATTATATAAATCTAACTCACTAGATTTAGCTTTGAACCAAAATTTATTAGATAGATTTAGATTTGAATCATATTGTTGAATTTTGAATTCTGTTTTTGATGACATGTAAACGGTGACATGGCGAAAATGGCTGAAAAAGTACACTGATGATGTCATTAGGACTACTTTGTAACCCGTTTCATAGTAATAGTACTATTCTGTATCGAATTAAAGTTTTAGCACGAATTTGTAACTTTCCCTTAATTTCGGTACGTTTCGGTACATTTCACCCTTTCTTCTTCTCTGGTCAAACTTTACGTTGTTCTTTATCTAAATGGGTTGGATGATTTCTAAGCACTAAGCACTATATAGTCTCTCATAATTGAAAACAAAAATCCAACAATACTCATAATGTCGTCACAAATAGTATCAAATAGCCCAGTTGCAGCAGCCTTGTTGTGCTCAACAACAATACTACTCTTCCTATCCTACTCCCTCAACCCTTGCCGTTCCGACCAGCTATGCGGCGACGACAAGCCGGAGCCAGGCACCGGTTACAAATTCCGGTGCAACAATAACGACGGCAGCAAGAGCTCCACGGCCATAACGGCTATAGACCAGGTCCTGGACGGATTGCTGACTACGAAGATTTTCGATGAGGATAATACCTACTGCGACAAATCGAACACTGAGCACACTATCTACGGCTACATCTACTGCCCGTCTGACAACAAGACGGCGTGCCAGGAGGATCTGTCGTACGGGTATGAACATGGGGTGCAAGCTGAGTGTGGGAGGTATAGGCTTGGAGCTATGGTTGTCAGCTCCGATGGGTCTTGTCTTAGGTATGAGAAGTACATGTTTTGCTAGTGACATGTTATCAAAGTCTTACATGATCCGACGATCGGATGTGCAAAGTGATCATGAAATCTCTCTGCTTTTTCGTTTCATGGTCAGAAGGCACATAGCAAATAATAACGGTTGAATGAGTGTTAAAGCTACTCACAATATATATCATACGTTATTTTTTTTAGTTGCATGTCTATTAAATATCGAATCGCTAAGTATGAAATTAGTGTATGAATTTATAAAATCTGAGATATCTTCTCTTATAAACAAGCTTTAAAAGATGGAGTTCAATTATTAAGATATTTCGGTTTGCCAAACACTATTCTTCATATGTGCGCTGAGCAATTTTTTTATGAAAAATTTCAGTTAGCCAAACACTATTCTTCATATGCGGGCTGAGATTGAATTTTTATGAAATTTTTCAGTTTGCCAAACACTATTCTTCAAAGTTAATGGCCCATACACTTTTATGCATAATTGGGCTTAGTCGGCCCATAAATTTTATGTGAATACGAGCTTAAATTATCCGGCCCATACACTCTTATGCGTACTTGGGCCTACAGTTACGGGACCAGACCCTGTTCTGCGTATGTGGGCTTACTGTCACCGGCCCAGAACTATTTCCATGTGGGCTTAAGAAATTTCAGTTTGCCAAACACTATTTTTCATATGTGGGATTAGATTGAATTTTTATGAAATTTCAGTTTGCCAAACACTATTTTTCATATGTGCGCTCAGATTTAATTTTTATGATATTTCAGTTTGCCAAACACTATTCTTCATATGTGGGCTCAGAGAGCTTAGATTATCCGGCCCATACACTTTTCTGCGTATGTGGGCTTACTGTCACCGGCCCATAACTATTTCCATATGGGCTTATGAGTCTACGGCCCAGTAACTTTTCTGCGTACGTGGGCCTAAACTGGATGATGATGCACCTTCCATAATTTACGTCCTGTCGTTACTCCCCATGCAACAAAGGTGGCAGTCCCATGTTACAAAACAACACGTGGCACGAGAACCGGAACCCCATCAATAAGATCACGCCACGTGTCCCTTTCCCACCGCCATTGATCCAACTATAGATCACACAGCATCCCAAATCGAATCTTACGAAACTTGAAAGAACAAATTAAACTAATTCCAATGTGTGGGATACTAGCAGTACTAGGTTGCTCAGACGACTCAAAATCCAAGAGAGCTCGAGTGTTGGAGCTCTCCCGTAGGCTGAAGCACCGTGGCCCAGACTGGAGTGGCCTGTACCAGTACAAAGACTGTTACTTGGCCCACCAACGTCTAGCCATCGTCGACCCTGACTCCGGCGACCAGCCCCTCTTTGATGAGGACGAGTCAGTCGTCGTCACCGTCAACGGCGAGATTTACAACCATGAGGAGCTCCGGAAGCGCCTCCCCGGCCACACGTTCCGCACCGGCAGCGACTGTGACGTCATCTCCCATCTGGTTTGTTTTTTTTCTTTTGGTTAACTACTTTGCTTGTTTTTTTGATTGAGTTACTTACTTACTTACGTTAATGTTGTTTCTAGTACGAGAAATACGGGGAGGGATTCGCGGAGATGCTTGACGGAATCTTCTCGCTGGTTGCTTCTTGACATACGTGACAATTCCTTCGTTGTTGCACGTGACGCCATTGGGATCACTTCCCTCTACATTGGCTGGGGGCTCGACGGTATGTACATACTAATTCGAGCCGAAAATCGAGCTCAAAATTAAGCTCATTCGAGCCTAAAATCGAGCTTTGTATAGTATCGAGTCGAGTTTCGAAAGATTGGTGAATTCTGTCTTTCCTTGCAGGATCGATATGGGTTTCGTCGGAGATGAAAGGCTTACACGACGACTGCGAGCATTTCGAGTGCTTCCCACCGGGTCATCTCTACTCGAGCAAGCTCGGGTCATTGAGGAGATGGTACAATCCTCCATGGTTCTCTGAAGCCATTCCTTCAACTCCTTATGACCCTCTAGCACTCAGACACGCCTTTGAGACCGTATATACACTTCTCAAACTGCAATTTCTCCATTTCTGATAACTTCAAACAATCACATTCATGATCATGATCAATTACTTGCAGGCTGTGACCAAGAGATTGATGACAGACGTCCCATTCGGCGTTCTCCTCTCCGGTGGACTCGATTCCTCGTTAGTCGCTTCCATCACAGCCAGACATTTCGCTGAAACTAAACTCGCAAAGAGGAATACTTCCCAGCCGCTTCAGTCCTTCTGTGTTGGCCTTGAGGTGATGGAATCCGAATCATCACTTTGATGTTCTTTGAACACTAGTTGAACCTCTCAAAATGGTTTGAAATTCTGTTTACAGGGCTCCCCTGACTTGAAAGCAGCAAAGGAAGTTGCATACTACCTAGGCACACTCCACCACGAGTTCCACTTCACAGTCCAAGACGGGATCGACGCAATCGAGGACGTGATCTACCATATAGAGACGTACGATGTCACCACGATTTGAGCCAGCACTCCAATGTTCCTAATGTCGAGGAAGATCAAGGCAATGGGGGTGAAGATGGTGATCTCAGGTGAAGGCGCTGACGAGGTGTTTGGAGGGTATCTCTACTTCCACAAGGCACCTAACAAGGAAGAGTTCCATCGCGAGACATGTCGAAAGATCAAAGCACTTCATCAGTACGACTGCTTGAGAGCCAACAAGGCCACCTCTGCTTGGGGGTTGGAGGCTCGTATCCCGTTCTTGGATAAGGAGTTCGTCGATGTTGCTATGGATATTGACCCTGAATGGAAGATGGTCTGTATATAAACTATAATATAAGCCTCAGTTTGCAGTTTGAAGTTGTGTTCTTTAACTTAGAATTGAATCAATTGATGATCTTTGTGTACCTCAGATTAAGCCGGAGGAAGGAAGGATAGAGAAATGGGTTCTCAGGAAAGCATTCGAGGATGAAGACCGACCTTATCTGCCCAAGGTTCGATCTCTTACTGTCATCTGGGTTCCCCTTCATAATCTGCAGTGAAGTTAGTGTTCATAGTTCTTGTTTCTCCAGCATATCCTGTACAGGCAGAAAGAACAGTTCAGCGATGGAGTTGGATACAGCTGGATCGATGGCCTCAAAGATCATGCTTCACAACATGTAACAGATAAAATGATGCAGAATGCTGCTCATATATACCCTCACAACACTCCACCTACCAAAGAAGCTTACTACTACCGGATGATCTTCGAGCGGTTCTTCCCACAGGTAATGAACAATAAAAAAAACAAGGCTTAAGGATGTTTATCGAGACTTATCTGACTTGTTTTCGATACAGAACTCGGCCAAGCTGACGGTTCCTGGAGGAGCAAGTGTAGCTTGCAGCACAATGGGATGCTGCTTGGTCTGACAATCTCGATCCTTCTGGTAGAGCTGCTTTAGGTGTTCATCTTTCAGCTTATGCTGCTGCTGCTGCTGCAAATTCTGGAAATGTACCTTCGAAGATCATCGATAGTGTGCCGAGGATTATAGAAGTGAGTGCCAAGGAGGTAGCCACCCAAAGCTGATGTAAAACATGTCACAAATGGTTTTCAAGTTGTTTCATAAATAAGGGTTGTCAGTAGAAAAATCTGAACTATAGATCTTTCAATCAAAGCTACACAAACAGATCATCATCAGAAATTAAACAACTCTCATCAGCCTCCTTCATCTTCTTATCCGATTCATTAAAGCCACTGGGTTCGCAGACTAAATAAACAGAAGAAAGCCAGACATTTTTTCTGCAAATTAAGCTCATGCCATTGAACACTTTCCACCCAACAGCATCTCTAAAGAATCGTTAGTTAGAAAAAAAAAAAGAATAAAAACAGACTAAATCATTAATCTAATAACACCATACAGTCACACTACTGAAGCCTAGAAGAAGAGAGCAGTATATAGCAACTGATTCCAAGTATCAGGAAGCCCAGGAAGGCACCAATGGCTACAATCAGCTGACCTCAGCGGGTTAGCCTTCTGCTGAGGGCTCAAATCGCCGCTGTAGATCGAAGGGTGCGCATCTTTCCTTAGCCCTGAGAGCAATGTGATGTCCATCAAGTATGGAGGCCTCTTCATCCCTTGTAGTGCACCTTCCAGCACCCTCAGCTGATCAGGGTATACACCTCCCGGGTATGTTGTTCCGCTCACTGGTGATGTTTCTCCGTAGCAGTTCTTCGTCGCTGCTGTAGCCCCCGAGCTCCACTCGCTGGGACTGTAACACAAGTGGACACTGTTTCATCACACATCGTAAACACGAAATTTCGCAAATAGCTGAATCGTAGCTAGTTAATTACTCATAGTGTGTGGGGGAAGTGGAGAGGAAGAAGACACGAGTAGTTGAACGATCAATGTTGTTGTCAACCCAGCTCCCCCATGTTCTTATGGCTCTATCCATTGCTGTCAGTCGATCCATGTCTTTGTAGTAGTTTCCTCCTGTTTCCATGTATTCCCATCTGCAATATAAAATGATCCATAGTTCAGTCACAAAGCTGTAATGCAGTTCATGGCAAACAGTTAATCATTATTATCGCCATTGTTATCTGAACACTAAGAATTCGTTGTTGGGTACTTGCTACATTGCTGTAATCAAAAGAGGTAAGGCGTACCCTTGAAGTGAACCTTGGTGATTCCACCAATGACCGGTGTTGAAGTACAAAACGTCGGCGTTTCGCCAGACATTGGCATTGTTGGAGATGTCATCAAGCTTCAGGACTCTCTTCCCTTCCTCCATTCCTATGTCCACCAGATATGGCGTCTTGTAAAACGAGATCGTTACACCATAGTCCTGCACTCGGAATTCATCTGTTCTTAGCATCATCCATAAGTAAGGAATCTAATTCTTCATTCTTCATTCATTTCACAAAGCAAAGAATCATTGCGCATTCTGTGATAATTTCAGAAGAATACAGACAAAAGAAGGACTAGTGGCGGACAGCCAATACGTTTGACCCATGTCCTGCAACCAGCAAAACGACGACGCATTGATAACAGTGAAGAAAAATAGGAAACAAACAGTTACCAAGAACTTGACGGTGGAGAGAGGATCACCGCCGTTCATCTGATTGGCGGTCTTGGGCACAGTAGCCATAATCATACAGACCAAGGACTCGAACTGATTCCTTCCGATGGAATCGCCGACGAACATCACAGTCTTCCCACTCATCCTCTGCAGAAACTGCAGCCCATCGAATCTACAGCAAAAAAAAAACAGAAATCAGCTCCAGATTCAAATTCGGAGCTAGATGAGATCTATGAAATTGGTAAGTTGCAGACCTGGGGAGCTCGCAGCCTAGGGGCCGCCAGCGGTACTTGGGGTAAGTGAAGTCAGGGCGGCCGTAGTACTCGCAGTTGAAATTGCGGTCGATGAAGGAGCAAGTTGAGGAAGAGTAGAGCGGGTAGGAGTCGTCGCGGACCCAGCTTCCTTGGAACAATGCGCAGCCGTTGGTCCGGTTGGTTTGGAATCGAGGTGGGAAGGAGGAGGAGCTGTGGTGCTGGTTGTGGTGGTTTCTGTAAGTGATGATTAGAGCTGAGAATGCTAGCTGAGTTTGCAGAAGCAGAGATATGGAAGCTGTTAGTAATGATAGTAGTAGTAATGAATGTGAAGAGGAGGAGGACGCCATGGGAGGAGATTTGGGAGAAGAGGGAAGGAATGATTGGAGGAGGCAGAGATTCTTCTGCAAGTTGGGTATTTTTGTAAATTTGAGGGTTAAAAAGGGGGATTTGGATTTTGAGATTGGCTTCCTTTCTTCTTCTTCTTTTTTTATTCTCTACTTTTTTGCTATTTTCTTTTTGTCTAGTTCTTAAGCGTGTGTGTGGGGGTTCATTTGGACCCTGTTCCGGAGACAGCAATTTATTTGCTGTCCCAATGCAGCATTAATCTCAGCCCTCCATCTAATTAACGGTTCTCATTCTCATACTTGTTCTTTTTATTTATCCATCTCATTATGAATGAGATCTTTTCGGCTAATTTTAATTTTGGCCTAATAAAGAGTTGGCCGAAAAGAGATTCCAATTTTTGGGATGTTGTTTATGTATGGTGGCTCCGCTGATGATGACACGTTAAATGTTTTCGTCTATACAGTCTGTACGAACTCCATACAGACTGTACATCATATACAGATTATACGATTCTCATACAAAATATACAAATTTCATATAGAGTTTATTTGTACGAACTATTTACAAACCTACTGTACGAAAAAAAATTGTACAAAAATAAATACGGAGTGTATAACTTTCATACAAAGTGTATATAGTTTGTATACAACTCCCGTACAAAGTGTATACAGTTTGTAAACAACTCCAGTATAATTTGTACAAAAAAAAATACATAATACAAAATGTATACAGTTTGTATACAACTTGTAAAAACATCAGTATAAAGTGTGTACAGTTTGTACAAACCACATACAAATTGTACAGACTGGACGACGCAAAATTTGCCAGGAAAAATATTTTTTTTCCAGAAAAATAAAAATTTCCAGAATGATAGATATAATGACGACGATCACGTTGGTGGAAAAAATTCGTCAATGAAGGCTTATATCATCGGGAAATTTGTCAAGAAACTACTCGGTGATGAAAATTAGAAGGAAACTTCAACAAAGTAAAATAGCTTAGAGTTATAAAGAAACGTTTGAGACCACAAGATTAAACAACTAAGATCTGATGGATGAGAATGATTGTTGCATTGGATGCAACAAAAAATTGCCATTGTCACCGGAATTGGACTTGGTTCATTTGATTAGTTTAGTGGTGTAAATTAATTACTTATTAACCCCTAACCCATGATTATGAAATTTTGTTATTTTATTCCACGTTATTGAAAAAATACAGAACAATTGAATTATGAATGGACAAAAGAGCCAAAATAGGTGAAAATTCAAACAAATTCTTAGCCAAAGATAGACTTCTTTTCATTGCTGTTGCGGTTTAAGGCAGAGAGAATCGACACGACTACCATGCAAGAGAAGGCAAAGAGAAACAGAGCCGAAGATAGGAGTCCATGGTTGATGAATTTGTCGTAGTTTTGCTTGGAATCTTGGAGCCCTTGCGTGTTTGCTTCTTCAAGGGACTTGAGAATCTTGTCCAGGTTGATCTTCAGTTCTGCACATACGAGGAATCCAGCTCCGACCGCGGTTGCTAGCAAATAGCTCATCACCTGCCATAAAAACGATTAAAACAATAACACTCAAAATTCATCATACAAATTCGTACTAAACTCTAGTTTACCTTGTCAGCATAGAAGTCGAACTCTGGGAAGCAAGACAGCCTCTTCCCAGTAGCCACATGGTGGATGGAGAAAGGAATCTGGACAACCGTGTAGACCACCGCAATTACAGCCACAGCAAGCAAGTACCTACAACACACAACCATATGTCAAATGTCACACAACATACCCATCTTCGAATCTCGAGGTCAACAATCTAACACCACACACGACTCACTTGAATGTGATGAGATCCTTGAAAGTGAGTTTAGTGGGCGTGATGACAAAGTTCCTAAGATCAACTTGAACTTCAGCAGTGTCAAAGACCAGGACCATGGCTGCGGCCACGAGGAGGAACAAGGTGCTGATCCTGAGAACCAGGACCATGGTCCTCGATGCTTCTCTCTGCGACGATGAAGAAGAAGCCGCCATTTTGAGTAGTGTAGAGTGTTCTTGTTATGTTTAGATTATATAGAGAGTTAGAGGTTAGCCGAATGCTTGACATTGTTGGTTTGGTGTGAAGCTGTCTTTTCGTTTTTAGAGCATAGGACAGTTGTTTTGGTTGTTACTCATACATACATAGTTCAATTACAATAAAGATGAAGACAACAAACAAGATGACCCGACAGCCCATGTCCGGAAACCCGATTCTTAAACAGACCCATGGGCCATTAGTCAGGTGGGCCATTAGTTTCGGCCCATGGGCCAAGGTGGAGCTGTAATCAAACGCAGCGTTCACCGTTTCTTCTAGAACAATTCATTCCAATTTTGGATTTCTCCATTTTCATTGCTTCATTTCTTTTGCGCGCCGGCGACCGAATTCAGGCCACGACGGCGAGAATGAAGGCTCGTCTACTTTCCTGTGAAAAATCCAGGAAGTAGAAGGTCACGATTCAGTTTGGCTGAGGCAGCTGACGATGATCGGGGGAGAATAAGTGGACCAACTCAGCTCTGTAATTTTGATCTCAGTTGAGCCCTATGCATGCAGTATCAAATTCGTCGGTGGTTTCGTAGCTGGGCGACTTCAATGGAGTGGACAGCCGAGAAGAAGAATTCTCCTGAGTATGAAGTAAGTTTGGGATTGATTATCTTTGTGTGCGAGTTTGTGTTTCGCTTAATATCGGGTGTTTTCGACTTTCAGGCTGAGGTGGAGAAGAGGATAAGAGATTAGTACAGTGTGGATGCTGCGAAAGGATCTTAGCGTCTAGTGCTCAGGTATGAATCTCGATGCATTTGAACTTGGCCGATTTCTCTTTGATTTTCCATTTGGAGATCCATTGGTTGATGCCATTGTCTTCTTCAAATGCGTGTCTGCGATCTATAGACAGTTCTAAGACGTGTTCGATTGATAGACATTTAGAAGGAAGTTGTTTTTGTCCTGAACAGAGGGTGTTGTTAAGGAGTAATTTTCCTTTTTGAAGGATTATGAAGATAGTCAGACAATATTACATTTGCCTAATTCAGCTTTTGCTTACATTTAATCCTTGGTTATGTAGTTTGTGATCTTAGTTACTGACTATGAACAAACCAATCAATCTCAGCTGATTTAATTATGGAACTTGTTCGAATTAAGCACTAGCGTGCTTGAATGCATCTATGAGTCCAAGATTACATTTGAGTTTTGAGGGTTCAACAATGTACTAGTGTTCTGTTGCTTCTGTAGAAAGTTTTGAGGGTTCATACTGTAAAATTCTTCAGCAGTATGATCCAATAACTTCTCTGTCCCAGCCAACAGTCAACGCCAAGAACCCAATAGCATAAACAAGTAACTAAGAAGCACAATCAGGGAGCTAATAGAGACCTGGTTGGCACCTTCTTACTGAAAGCCGAAAAAAGTATGAAACAGGCACTACTGCTCTTCTCTTTGGACCAATTATTGTGATCCTGCTCATATGAACACTTTGTGACTTCTCCTTTACTTGTTTCCCGTCGAATTGCTATAGATAAATATCAATGGCTGAGTTCCAAGATCTTATGAACACTTATCTACATTCCTATTCGCTATCCTTTTGTTTGATCATGCTATTACTTCTTGTTTGTGAACCATCTGGTCTTGGATTTCACCGTGTGAGAAACTGATTTACCCTTCTCCCTCACACTTTCAGGAGAAACCTTTCCTGATACCACTGGCCTCCTGGACAAATACAAGTCTTCTGAGCCACTGTTGATCTTCGCTCCATAATCTTAGCAGCTGCCTCGGCAATGTAAGTAACATTCCTCGACGAGGTGAATCCAGGAGTCTTAATAGGAGACAGTAGCTTATGATGGGTAGACCAGATCGGCTTAGCCAATCTCGGTGGTAAAATTTCGGTCTTGAATCTCTCGATTGGCCGCCTCGACTCCACTAATGTTGTGTTCCATATGTCTGCAGGTTCTAGAGGCCATATTCAACACTTAGCTGCCTTCTGGAAGGTATGTTGTTCCATTCTCTTGACTAATTTATATGCTTCATTGATTTCTTAATCTTTTTATGCTTCTTTTTCTGGGAAAACCCAGAAACCTGCAGTTCTTTCCCTCTTCCACTTCCTGACTCATAGCCCCTGCTCCTTCTTCTTCTTCCTTTATTCCCTCTCCGATCACTTCCAGATTTCTCTGTACTTTGCTTTTCCAACCACCCATCAATTCTTCTCAGCTTCCCCATTAATTCTTTCCTCCGGCCGGCAGCATCTTGGGTGTATTACCAGACCCTAATTTCCGTCGTTTCAGTTCGACGGCGGCTCTGTTTTCCGTCGCCGAGCTCGGCAAACCACTCCTCCTCCTTCACCTTCACTTCCGGTGCCATAAACCGGCAAGGAGGCGCGGTTTCTAAGCAACACGCGCCTGATATACGCAACGCGCGTGGCATACACGCTATCCGCGTTTACGGACGCGGCGCGCGTGAAGACCACTCTCAGGCTAAGTACACGCGCGCGTGCACTTCAATCGGCGCGTGGGTGCGCGTAGGCGCGTGTAATACACGCGTGAAACGAGTCGGGTCGGCCGTTTTTTTCCCGGGTCGGGTCAAAAGCGATATAAGGGTTCAGTGGTTAGACCGGGAGCGTTGCGGGCCTGACCATAAAAAGGTTGGGCCATTTCCTTGTCGGGTCACGCTTAAAGGCCCAATAGCCCCAAAACCCACTTGGAGCTGGCCACATTTTAAACTAACTCCCAAAAATTGTCAAATACTAAATTGACGATGACCGTAAACTAACCGGCCAATTACTAAAAAGCAAGGCCACGTGTGTATTTTTTATTGGCCGTTCTTCCCTTTAAGAGTGAATATGTTTAAAATATAACAAATAATTTTTTTGAAAAAAAGCTAGGAATTCTCTAGAAAGGAGGACACGCGGCAGATTTAAATGAAGCAAGAGCAAAGCTCTGTTTTCCCTTTCTTCAGAACGAGTCTGCTTCTCCGATTCCATCTCCGTTCCTCTCACTTGTCAAAAGCTAAGGTGACCTCTCATTTACCTCCTTCATCCACATTCTTATTTCTTCTCCACGATTTCCAAGCATCCATGCATTGAGTTTTCTGCTTTACCTGATTTTCAAATTTGTTGATCTTTGATTCGATTGAGCAGGGAAAAAGAAAGATGGGAAGTTCCGGCGACAACGCATGGAAGCTCGCGGATCATCCGAAGCTTCCGAAGGGGAAGACGATTGCCATGATTGTTTTGGACGGTTGGGGTGAGGCAAATCCCGATCAGTACAATTGCATCCACGTTGCCGAGACTCCTACCATGGATTCCTTCAAGAAGGTTGGTTTGTTTTCATCATTTTTGTTGATTATGTAATTCTATTCGTCTTCTCACTGTTTTGTTTGATTTGATTTCATGATTTGTGTTATTGGTAGACTGCGCCTGAGAAGTGGAGATTGATTAAGGCTCACGGAACTGCGGTAGGTCTCCCAAGCGAGGACGACAGGGGGAACAGTGAAGTTGGTCACAATGCTCTTGGTGCTGGACGCATCTTCGCTCAAGGGTAATATATGCTTAATGATTTGTAATAGCCTTTTCGTTGTGAAGGAATTTGCAGTGGTGGTTTTGATAATTTGAATTTTTTCTCCTTAGTTTGAAGCAAGCGATTGAGCTAGAATTCTGTCTCTCTGATTCGATCGTATTCAATCCATATAGATAGTAGTTTCATTCAAGATTACTTTCCAATCATTTCTATTTTCTTATGCTTCAGACCTTTTCTGTTATATTTTGTATTGGAATTAATGGAATGTGTTGGTTCTCGCCTATCTGAATTTACTGTAGTGCTAAGCTTGTTGATCTTGCCCTGGCATCCGGGAAAATCTTTGATGGAGAGGGATTCAAGTATATTCAACAGTCCTTTGATAAGGGGACATTGCACCTCATTGGGTTACTTAGTGATGGTGGTGTTCACTCCAGGCTTGATCAAGTGCAGGTGAGTATTTGAATATTCTAAAACAAATAAGATTGCTTGTTCTTGCCCTGTTCAAGCTATTCGTTGTTCATGCTTTACTTTCATATGTGCTGCTGCAGTTGTTGCTGAAAGGTGCCAGTGAGCGTGGTGTCAAAAGAGTTCGTGTTCACATCCTTACAGACGGACGTGATGTGATCGACGGTACAAGTGTTGGCTTTGTTGAAACACTTGAGAACGATTTAGCCAAGTTGCGGGAGAAGGGCATTGATGCTCAAATTGCATCTGGTGGTGGCCGTATGCATGTGACTATGGATCGTTATGAGGTATGAATTCAATCAATGTGTAATTGCTAATACATTTTATTAGTCAGTAGAATAGAGCACGGTCTTGATTTCTGCTGTTTGTATTAGTTCTCTGTTTTCCCTTACTATTGTAACCGGGTTGCATTGTGCCATGTTTATACTTTAATTTGTCATTGCAAGAGCTTATCTTCTGTGACATTTCAGTGTTTCCTAAATGCATTCTTTAACTGTAACCTGAAATTTTCTGCAGAATGATTGGGAAGTTGTGAAACGAGGATGGGATGCCCAGGTTCTTGGTGAAGCACCTCACAAATTTAAGTGCGCCGTGGAAGCTGTGAAAAAGCTAAGGGAAACTCCCAAGGCTAATGACCAATACTTGCCTCCATTTGTCATTGTTGATGACAGTGGGAAGCCTGTTGGGCCAATCATCGATGGTGATGCAGTTGTAACATTCAACTTCCGTGCTGACCGTATGGTCATGCTTGCAAAGGCCCTTGAGTACAAGGACTTTGACAAATTTGACCGAGTAAGATTCCCCAAGATCAACTATGCTGGAATGCTCCAGTATGATGGCGAGTTGAAGCTCCCTGGCCATTACCTTGTGTCTCCTCCAGAAATAGAGAGGACATCTGGTGAATATTTGGCGCATAATGGTGTTCGTACATTTGCTTGCAGGTGAGATGGTTCATAATCTGTTTATTAGCATTCTTAAACTATCTCGAGTTACCAGTTCATTACGATAATGATCATTGATGCTTATTGAGAATACTGTCTGTTTTGATGATTATTGTGTTCAGTGTTTGACTTCACTGCTAAGACACAGTATGTCATTAACTCGTGTATGCAATTTTTCCACAGTGAGACTGTCAAGTTTGGTCACGTGACATTCTTTTGGAATGGAAACCGATCGGGTTACTTCAACTCCGAAATGGAAGAGTACGTCGAGATTCCAAGTGATGTCGGTATCACTTTCAACGTTAAACCTAAGATGAAGGCGATGGAGATTGCAGAGAAGGCACGAGTTGCCATCCTCAGTGGGAAATTCCATCAGGTAAATGGTAGCATCTTTAGATTTTCCGTCTAACTTATCAACTCTCTTCTTATACACCTTGTTAATAACTTCAGTCATTTGTCTTGTGCTCTGTTCAGGTTCGTGTTAACCTACCAAATGGGACATGGTCGGACACACCGGAGATGTTGAAGCTACGGTGGTTAGTTGCAAGGCTGCTGATGAAGCCGTCAAGGTAAGCTCCCCTCCCCAATTGTGTTAAAAACTCACGGAAATTGAAACGATATGCCTCGGGGTTGAAGTGTGTCGGTTTCATATTCGGTTGAACTGATATGGTCTACTGGTACGATACACTGTCACAACAATGTAGATTGAATCACTTAAGTTAATAATAGGAAAGAAAAGGGTATCTAAACTTCTTCTAATATCTTGGTTGGTGCTGTATAACTTCGTATGTCTACTTACTTTAGTACCCCGAAACCGAATCATGGCTGTAATGGCTGATTAGATATGACTCGACTTTGCAGATGATGATTGATGCCATCGAGAAAGTGGGCGGAATCTACGTGGTCACAGCAGATCACGGGAATGCTGAGGACATGGTCAAGAGGGACAAGTCCGGGAAGCCAATGCTCGACAAGAGCGGCAATGTCCAAATCCTTACCTCCCACACTCTCCAGCCTGTAAGTCATGGTTCATGAATGAACCATTTCAACGAAAATGCTTCGATCACACACACCTGATCGATTCTCCTACAATTTCTCTCGCAGGTCCCTATCGCGATAGGCGGCCCAGGATTGGCACCAGGGGTGAGGTTCCGCAGTGATGTCCCGACAGGTGGACTTGCTAACGTGGCTGCTACGGTGATCAATCTCCATGGATTCGAAGCTCCGAGCGACTACGAGACGACCCTGATCGAAGTGGTGGATAAGTAGAATATGATTGAGATGAGTTATTTTTTTGAGATATGGACTAAGAGATGAGTTATTTCTCATTATTTACTGTGTTGAAAACAAGCTTATATGAGTTGTCCTTTGTTGGATTAAAATAAGCCATTTTTACTGTGGTCAATGTTGTACTTGTAACTATCGAATGAGTATCATTGCCTGTTAATCGAACCATACCAATTAATCGAACTGGTTTGGTTTTGATCATTGGTTGCAAATCAGCCAATGGCAATCATCTTACCAAAAAGTGCCAATACTTTAATTAAAATGTAATTAATTGAAAGGCCAAAGTTTTGTCACCTTATCGAATACTATGCATCTTCTATTTTTATAATTAATAAGTTAAAATATTTATGGGTCAAATACTTAAAAGGTCCTAAAACTATAGGGTTTGTTACAAACTAATCCTAAAACTTTAATTCGTTACAGAGTAGTCCTATTACTATGAAACGAGTTACAAAGTAGTCCTAATGATGTCATCATTGTACTTTGTTCAGACATTTTGCCACGTCACCACTGACATGTCATCAAAAACATAATTCAAATCTAAATCTAAACTCATCTAACTTTTAAACTTTGGTTGAAAACTAAATCTAATGGGTTAAATTGATTTAATTTTAGATTTGAATCAATTAAAGATGAATTTTAAAGTATATTTTCGATGACATGTCAATGATGACTTGGAAAAATGGGTTAAAAAGTGCATTGATGATGTCATTAGGACTACTCTGCAACCCGTTTCATAGTAATAGGACTACTCTGTAACGGATTAAAATTTTAGGACGAATTTGTAACCCATCCTATAGTTTCGGGACCATTTAAGTATTTGACCCAAATATTTTTTATTTATTTATATATTTAAATAATTTGATATAATTTATTACTTCAGTCAAGTAAACCTAATCAAATTAATTAAATAGACACCAAAGAGGACAGCATAAATAAATTATTATCTTATCCATTTATTTTTTTATTATATGTTGGTCCAATCAAATGTTATCCTTTCCACCATTCCTAGATAAAGTTTTATTATTGTCCTATTGGTTAAATTATTCCAATCTTTTAATTTCCATGTACCAAGTCTAACTAAATAATATAACAAGATCAATAATGAAACCCAACAATAATGGATACATATGTGTATGCCAATATGGTAACCATGCATTAATCTAACAAAAATATATCTTATCGATTCGGTTTTGTATAAACGTGTACGAAAACGGAAGGGGTCGTGATTAGTCTGGTCATAGGTTCAACTACGAAATCCAAGAGTGAGTGGTTCATGGAGGTTGAGCATGGCTAGGAGGCAAAAAATTCTAGCGCTCATGGGATCAGTTATATAAGGAAATGAATAAGATTTATAATGGAATATCGACCAACCTTGAGAAGACACGTGTCATATGTTCTAAGATATGAATGGTGTCTGACATATGTGTGTGGAGGACTAGTAAAGTTTTGTAATCGAACTACGAGCTAGAATTCAACCTCGACGAACTTCTTTCTAGATGATCAAGCTCTCTCCTAATGTGATTGGACTTTGACACAATATGTCTTGCTAATATATTGTTAATTCCAATATAATATACCTAAACAAAATTAATTGGTTGGTTATGTCTTATATAGGGCAAATCATTATCATGATGCCAAAGTTCTAATTAACAATGGAAACAAAGATGAGAAACCTACCAATAGCTAGCTAGTTATTTTAACAAAGAGCTAGCTTTCCCAAGTAAAACAAACATAAACTATGCTAAAATAACTAGTAATCAATTCAAGATGATCGAGCTTTGAATATATATAATCGTTCATCTGAGATGTTTGTTGGTGATCTAATACGTGATTCAATTTATTATCTGAATTATGATTCATCTCAGCTTAGTAATTTAGCATCTATGTACTACAAACTTGATATATGATTCAAAGTGATTGAACCCGTTATCAATCCACCATGAATAAAAATAGAATTTGGTAGTGAACAAATTTCATAAAATGACGTGGAAATTCATTTAATAATACCAAATTTTAATAATTCTTCTAACCTATATATATGATGAACGCCACAACCAAACTTAAAACTTATTAATTATAAGTTAACCAAACCTCAAGATGCTTCGGTTGGGAAGCAACACCAACAACTTCGTCGCCGACTTCCCCTCCTCCGTAACAACTTCTCCTCCTCCGCCGCCGGAACTTCTCCCCGCCGCCGGTGACCATGATGACCATCCACAACAAGAAGTCTACAAGTAAATATACACATGCTAACATACTTACGTACTATATATTACAAAATAATTAAACCTTTACAAAAATTATTAGGCTGTTTGTGGGTTCATGGAACGTCGGAGGAAACTCCCCGCCGGCGGACTTGGACATCGACGATTGGCTCAACGACGGCGACATCTCCCTTTCCCCGGACATTTACGTTCTTGGGTAAGTACAAAGAACATTCCTTTACTTTAACTTACATATCGTGTCTCAAAATATCCTAACCCGATTAGGATTACCTGTTAGGGCCACGACTAGGATCTCATCAGAAACGGTTTTTCATGCAGGTTTCAAGAGGTTGTGCCCTTAAACGCGGGGAACATAATTCGAGGCTCGACCGACAACAACATTAACGGTAACAACAACATTTCTTTGAGATGGAACTCAACAATAGGGGAAGCTCTCAACAGAAGTTATAACATGAGTGATTACAATGACAAGGAGAACGAGGTCAACAATATGGTCAACGACGACGAGGTTCGGAGCAAAGGAGATCAATACGGTTGCTTGGTGAGCAAGCAGATGGTCGGAATATTCATCACTGTTTGGATAAGGGAGAAACTTCTGTCTCAAGTTACCCACACCGCCGTCTCCTCTGTCGGATGTGGTCTCATGGGTCGCTTGGGTAACAAGGTAGGTAAATTATATCACAGTTTGCGTAGTTTGAAGGGTTTTGAGATATAAGATTGGGCTAGATTTGAAATGCTAGTTAGATTCAGTAAGGCTGAGTCGCGTCAGATTTTTGACAGGGTCCCGTTTCAGAGCCACAAAACTATATGTAAATTTTGTCACTCTATAACCAGAGCTTTCAAGTGATACTGATCTGAATTAGCCCACCTCAGTTCTACTATATAGCTTATGTGTGACACATATCAATGATGTTTCTCGTAATCTAATTGAACACTATCTGAAACCATATCTGAATGTATACGATACCAGGGATCGGTATCAGTGAGATTCTTCGTGGAGAAGACGAGCTTCTGCTTCGTGTGTAGCCACTTGGCGTCGGGAGGGAAAGAAGGAGATGAGAGGTACAGAAACGCCGACGCCGGCGAGATTATGTCACGTACCAACTTCCGCCGGCCACGCACCGGCGGCAACTTGCCTCGCAAAATCCTACATCACGAGTACGTGTTACCAAAAACCCACATTACAAATTTTAATTATATATTAATTACAACTACTTGGATCAATAATTCATTTTTCATACGTACGTAATTTGTTAGGTGATATTTTGCTAGTGGGAAATAACATTCGTGACGGCCACTTGTTGAAAAAAAGAAAGACAATTTTATTGATGTCGATAATGCATGATGTATATAATAGTGTTCATCTATAAATGCATGCATATATACATGGATTGAGTCGAAACGCCTACGTGTTCTCGTGAGGTTTCGAGTATGAGAGCTTCTTGTAAGGCGTGTAGACACATAGTAGTAAGCGTCTAGATAAAGAAGAGGTAAGACGTATTTAAGAGAAAAGGAGATATGAGAAGTATTTGGGTAGTTAGTAGATGATTATGTGAGACCATGGAAGTATAGTGTATAAGCGTACAAATCCAGTCGCACACTACAAAAAAGTTTGTCTTTACCTACTGCAAAATTACAACGACATGAAAATGCTGTAGAAATTAGTTGATATTTGCTACAGCAATCACTATTTCATATAGTAATTTGCAGTAGCAAATACTATTTGCCACACCATCATTTGCTACACTCACTCAGCATCCCCATCGCAAATAGTGGTGTGGCAAATAGTATTTGCTACTTCAAATTACTACATGAAACTGTGATTGCCGTAGCAAATATCAACTATTTGCTACTGCATTTTCATGCCGTTGTAATTTTACAGTAGCAAAAGATTAATTTTTTTGTAGTGTATGTGAGACCATGGAAGTATAGTGTATAAGCGTACAAATCCAGTCGCCTATGTAGTAGATTCCATCAATGTTGGGGTAACCTCGCCATTTAGAATGTCTTGTAATCCGAATAGGTTCGTTAGATCTCCATTTAGAATGTCTTGTAATCCGAATAGGTTCGTTAGATCTCCAATTTTTCATATATGATTTTATTTGATGATTGGCCAATTACATATGTTTTTCTCCAATATTTTGGTTAATGGGAACCTAACCGACTGTTAAGGACCACAAAGCTGACCAATCACATTACACAATTTTAATTGCCGCCTTTCCACTTAATTAGTAAATCTTCTAATACATTAAAGCAGATACCATTTTTTTTCAGTTGACACGTCAACGTTTTGGGGATTTTAGAGCTTCTCCTTCATTCTAGGAATGAGGGTATTTGGATAAAAATCGATTTTGGCAAACAAAAGTTTTTGATTCTTTTCTCACGAACAATGATCGAACTCTCCACCTCATGTTTAAGAGACAAAGTGAACACCCAACAATGCCACACCTAATGATTGGAGTAGTTTACTATTTAATCAAAGAAAAGTTGCAGTGTTTTCAACGTAACAACAAGAAAGCATAACTATAATGCTTTTATTTATTATATTCCAACAATTGATAACAAATTATAATTTTTTAGCAACATATGAATTAAATTATTATATATTAAAAAGTAGAAAAAATTCAACCACACTTCTAAGAAATCTAAATAAAAATAAAAATAAATATTTTTCGGTAAAATATTAACACAAAAAATCGGCCAATGGACTGTCTACAGTTATTTTTTAATTCTTTGGCAGGTATACCTTTAATTTTTTTTAAATATCTTTAGTTTTTTAAATTTCAAATTATATTTTCTATTACATGTCAACAATGACGTGGTAAAAATTGCCAAAAAAATACACCGCTGACGTTAGTAGGACTGCTCCGAACCCGTATTAAAGTAATGAGTTCACTTTGTAAAGAATTTAAAATTTAGGAGGTACACTACAAAAAAAGAGAGGTTTAGCGTCGCTTACAACGAAAGACTTTAGCGTCGGTCGCTGAAATGACCGACGCTAAAGCATTGACTCGCGTTTGACCGAAGTTTAGCGTCGGTCGGTCATCGACCGACGCTAAATTCTACAAAAAACCGACGCTAAATCCGGTTTTGGGTCAGAAACGGAGCCCTTCCAGATTTAGCGTCGCTTGCCGACATGATTTAGCGTCGCTCATCGACCGACGCTAAATCTGGTTTTGGGTCAGAAACGGAGCCCTTGCCCAAAACCAGATTTAGCGTCGCTTGCCGACATGATTTAGCGTCGGTCATCGACCGACGCTAAATTCCGGACCTATTTAAACCTCTCTCCTGAAACTCTCCCAACTTCTTCTTCTTCCCTCTTCCTCTTCTTCTCCTCTTCTCTTTTTTTTCTTCTCCCCTTCTCTTCAGCAAGCTTGTTCTTCCCTCTTCCTCTTCTTCTCCTCTTCTCTTCTTTTTCTTCTCCCTTCTCTTCAGCAAGCTTCTTCTTCCTCTTCCTCTACTCCTTCTCCAAATATCCCGATCCACATCTTCTCCAAATATCCAGATCCACCTCTTCTTCCTCTTCCCTCTTCCTCTTTTACTCCTCTTCTCTTCCTTTTCCAGATCTCCAGATCCACCTTCTTCTTCTTCCTTTTCTTCCTCTTCTTCTCCTCTTCTCTGTCGGCGCTGCCATCGCCGCCCCCGTCATCGCCACCGTCGCCACTGCCGTCATCGCCACCGTCGCCGCCATCGTGACCGTCGCCGCCATCGTGACCAAAAATGACCTAATAAATCTAAAAGCACCAAAAAAAGATGACCTAATAAATTTAAGTGACCAAAAGGATGACCTAATAAATCTAAGTGACCAAGTTGCATAATTGGAAAAATGGAGTGACCAAATCTGAAAAGGAAAATATTAAATGTAATATTAAAACAAAAAAATGGTTGGTCAGCGAGCACTTTCTCAGTTCATTTTTAAATTCGTTGGTTATTAATTTTTAGATATCGTTTGAGATTTAAATTTCAATTATTTTACTTTGTATGTAACGACGGTAAAATTGTTAGCGAGGGTTCGATGGACCGCGCGAAACCGTTTCGTACGATCACTAAAACCCTTTTTTTTGTAGTGTACGGAGACACTCGACTGAGTTTGGAGAGGATAGGAAGCCCCGTGGCCAACTCGAAGGGGCTGTGTCCAGACGTACTAAATATTTAATGTTTTAAATATTTATCTTATGTTGAAGTCGGCCAACAGCCGCGACTAATCTAGTATATATATATATATATATATATATATATATATTATTTATTTAACATATCAATTATTAAGTTTATGACATGACCACATATATTTCTTTAATCATATATATGTAGTTGTTAATTACTCAATTAATTATATGAAATAAATTGAAGTTGGTGGAGATACCGACTTCCAAATTATTAATTAAACCCCAAGTTGTGAAGCAAGTAGTTAATTAATTTAATTTAATTTATCCATTTATTCATGCAGTAGAGTGGTATGGTTGGGTGACTTGAACTACAGAATATACCTTCCAGAGACCACCACTCGTTTCCTTGTCCAGAAAGGAGACTGGAATGTTCTGCTTGAGAAAGATCAGGTTCGGTTAATTAATTAGTCAATCAATCAATCTAATTAATTATCTTATCAAGGTGATTAATTGTGATTATTGGAAGTAATTATTGAAGCTTAAGGCTGAGCTGAGGAAAGGTCGTGTGTTTGACGGTTGGAATGAAGGAAGTATCCAGTTTGCACCTACTTACAAGTACTGCCCTAATTCTGGTGTTTACTACGGGTTCGACTTCTTCTCTCAGCATTGCCGTCCTAAGCCCTCGAAAGGTCGCGCTCCTGCTGGTGAGTTTCCCCAAATTCGAGATGTGGTGAATGTTTTTCATTTCATATGTTTACCTCACTACAAAAAAGTTTACCGGCGTGAAAATGCAGTAGCAAATAGTTAGTATTTGCTACAACAATCACTATTTCATGCAGTAATTTTGCCACACCACTATTTGCTACACTCAGCATCCCCGTCGCAAATAGTGGTGTGGTAAATAGTACTTGCTACTGCAAATTACTACATGAAATATAGTGATTGCTGTAGCAAATACTAACTATTTACTACTGCATTTTCATGCCGTTGTAATTTTGCAGTAGCTAAAGATCAATTTTTTTTTGTAGTGTATGTTTACCTAGACCAAAATTTAACCTTTCTTTACAACTAAAATAACTTTGTAAATAACATGTAAATATGGCTCCTCTCATCATTAGCCTTCAAATTATGAATTAATCTCAACCCTAATAACATAATGTCTTCTTCTTTTGGCTATCATCATTATACAGAGTGATTGGTCGATTATACCTATGCATTTTAATTAAACTATATAGTAAAGTATATATGTGTTAATTAATTAAACTATATACTATATAGGTGTGACAGAATAATATGGTTCGGAGAGGGACTGAAGCAGAGCCAATACGAGAGAGGAGAGAATAAACTATCGGATCATCGCCCCATTCGAGCTATCTTCACTGCACAAGTTCACAAAGTTTAATTTCCCTAATCACTATATAATTAATTACATGATTAATATCAATTTTTGTCATGTATTATATATATATGATTATGGAATGGCATTTTTGAGATATTTTTGTATATAATTAAGGATGTATTATCGGATTTTGACATATGAAATATTTTATGTTGACATATCGGATTGCCATATTTTATCGATGTATCTGAGTATTGCACCAAGTGATTTATGACTAATTACGAGACAAAACCAATAAGCTAAAATACTAATTGATTAATTGTTGGCCCATTAACATCTTCAGGCCAAGCCCATCACATTATATTGGGCCAAGGCCTTGTTTGTCTAATAAAATATTGAATTATTCGTCCATGGTTGTTGAATAAATAATTAATTATTTCAGCTTGCCAAAAACAAAAGTGAGTTTGGATAAGGCACGATGGTGCCACGTGTCAAAAGATAATCCTCACAAGTACCAAAAATGTCAAAGCTCACAAGTTACCACGGAACGTGGTCAAGGCCGTAATTTGATACGAACAATAGGGGCAATATCGCCATATTCTAATGCAGCATTCGCGGGAAAAATAAGAAATTGTGGGTGTGAAATAGCAAAACCCCCAACAAAATTGCAGTGTTCTGTAAGTTTTCCATTCCTCCTCCGCACCAGTCACAGCCAACCGGAGAAAAATCACCGGAGAATAAGCGATAGGAGGCTAAAGAACCATGGCGTCGAGTGGCAAGAAGCTCATCAACGACCCCAACGGTTTGTGCATTCTTATCGTCTTTCCTTTTTTTTTTTTTTGCTCTTTCTCTCTTCGATATTGAACGTGTTTGGATGCTGAGGAAATGAGCGGACTGATACGGAGACAGTCTCCGATCATTTGGATTTCTTCTAAAACTGTTGCGAAAGCATGCGATGTTGTTTCCTTTTGCATTTGATTTGCTGCATTGCTGCTGATTTGGCCATCGGGAAAAATAATTGGAATTAGAGTAGGGCTTTTGGATTGTGCATTTCCGAGCCTGATGGTGATCAAAACTGATAGGCTTTAATATTTAGGGTTTAGTGGTAAAAATTTAATAGAAGTCGCGGTGAAGCTGTATTAACTCGATCACTGACTACGTTAGTGGCGATCTGGTTAGGTTTCAAACAGTACTCAGAGATAGTTGGAGGAATTTGGCCTATCTCTGTCAAGTAATGTGAAGTTACGAACACTTTGGGTTCTGTAATTGGGGTTTTTGGTTAGATATTGTTTAAAAAAACATGCTTTGCTTTCTTGACTATCAGTTCTAGTTCCAAGCTAGCTGGTCTCTGATGCCAATTTCTCCCAGAACAAACAGAACTCCTCATCTTGATGCATTCTTGTCGCCGTTTTATTAGTCTATCAATGTTGTTTGATCTGTTGTTGCTGACATGTAGTTCTAGTTTGTATAACCAGATATATGCTTTCTCTTTGATCCTCGATTGCAGATGTTGTGACTGAGTTCATTGAGGGTCTTGTTGAATCATATCCGGGGATGCAATATTTGGATGGTTTTCCAGAGGTTAGTGAGTGGTTCAACTGAATCTGATTCGTTCCTCAGAATTGTACATATTTACTTACGATTCTGATTCGTTCCTCAGAATTGTACATATTTACTTACGATTCTGATTCGTTCCTCAGAATTGTACATAACTTACCAATTTCTGGATGCAGGTCAAGGTTGTGTTACGTGCTGATGTTTCTGGTGCCACAAATGATAAAGTTGCTGTCATATCAGGTTTTTAACGTACAAAGTGTTTCATAACTTGTCTGCTAGATATCTGCAACCTAGAAGACTAGCCTATAAGTACTAACATACTCTCACCCTTCTGTTAAATTAGAGGTAGGATCTTTGTTCTGGCCATATAGATGATACTTTCTTCTGAGAGAAAAGACTTAGCTCTCATTGATTTAGTACTCGATCTATAGTTTCTGAAATTGCAGGTGTAATGAACCATTTGTCTGCTGTCTGATAGGAGGAGGAAGTGGCCATGAGCCTGCTCATGCTGGGTATGTTGGAGAAGGGATGCTCACGGCTGCTGTATGTGGAGATGTGTTTGCATCTCCACAGGTTGATTCAATTCTAGCTGTATGTTTGTTTTGTTGATGTCTATTTTTAAGTACGTCTATGGTACTTATCTTTGAGATGGTTTTGCTCTAACATGATCCAATTTCAGGGTATTCGAGCTGTAACGGGTCCCATGGGATGTCTTCTAATTGTCAAGGTATACTTTCATTGACCGAAAATTAATGGTGAAGTTATTTACTGATCATGAGGCTGAATATAGAGAATATAGGAAAGAACTTAACAAAGACAGAGAAATTCTAAGAAATCCAAAGAAACTATCAAAACAATGCTGCTTGCTATCTTGGCCTTAGAAAAGCTTTATCATTTACGATTTTTCTTTGATGAATATCAATCTTGATTTTTCTTGGAGACAGAACTATACCGGTGACCGTCTGAATTTTGGATTGGCTGCTGAGCAGGCAAAATCGGAAGGTTACAAAGTAGAGGTAGTATGCATTGCTCTCCATGTTCCCGTTTAGTTTCTTGATGATAGTTTGACTTCATAGAACGATTTTTCTTTGCAGACTGTTATAGTTGGAGATGATTGTGCTTTACCTCCACCTCGGGGCATTGCTGGCAGAAGAGGGTTGGCAGGGACAATTCTAGTACATAAGGTCTTTCTGTCTCTCTCTCACTCGCTATTTATCTCCATCTTTCTTCAAGTAGAGATGTTAAACTGATAAGATGTGTTTTTTTATTCGTTTCCGAAAGGTTGCTGGTGCTGCTGCTGCTGCAGGGCTTTCTCTTGCTGATGTTTCTGCAGAAGCAAAGCGTGCATCTGAATTCATTGGAACTATGGGTGTCGCGTTATCAGTGTGTACACTGCCAGGGCAAGTCACACCGATCGTCTAGGCTCGGGAAAAATGGAACTTGGTCTTGGAATTGTGAGTCATTGCCCATTACAGCCTGTCCATTGATTGACTGTAATGTGATAGTGTCATTATTTTATTTTCATTCTTTTAAGTATTATGTTAATACAATTCTACATTTTCAGCATGGTGAACCTGGTGCTGCTGTGGCTGACATTCAGCCTGTTGGAATTGTTGTCTCTCATGTACTAAAGCAAATTCTTTCCCCGGTATGCTTCAAAATCCCGTCCTTATCTAATTATGTTTTGTCAAGTGTGAGGTGACTAATTAGTAATCTGCTTCCATCTCAATGTTCCAGGAAACTAATTATGTTCCAATCACCCGTGGCTGTCGAGTGGTGATCATGGTCAACGGGTAGGCTTTTCTATATCTCATATTTCCTAATATTAGACACCTCTTTTCTCTCCGACTGTTCTGCTAGCAATATGTAAATCTTGAATATTTATATTGCTCTCTACTCCATCGTTGATATCCTTGTTTTTTTTATGAAAGTGATATCCTTGTTTTTAGTTCCCCGAATTCCTTGTTTGTAATGTTAATGCAGATTAGGTGCAACCCCTCCAATGGAGCTAATGATTGCTGCCGGGAAAGCAGTCCCTCAACTGCAGCTGGAACATGGTTTAGCCGTAGAGAGAGTGTATACTGGGTCATTTATGACTTCTCTTGATATGGCTGGTATGTCTTTTACTGAAGCAGCTGGTAAGCTTAAGATGATATCTATACGTCTTCAGAGTGGATTATTCTTTCAGGGATTTCAATAACTATAATGAAGGCAGATCAGGCAATCCTGGAACGCCTGGATGCTGCAACCAAGGCACCATACTGGCCTGTTGGCGTAGATGGTCCGTACTCAAATTGAAATTCTTTGAAGTTTGAAATGTTGAAAAGACTCAATCCAACAGTCTTTTGTAATACAACTGCACATCCTTGTTTGCAGGTAATCGTCCACCCGCAAAGATACCCGTTCCACTTCCACAGTCTCCTTCAACAAGAAGCGATGTGGTATGTTTCTTTTCATGGAGACATGGTCTTCTCGCTCTTGTCCAGTCTCTCTAAAAGATTATGTTTCGTAATATTTTTTCATCTGGTTGATTAAATATTGGTTCTGGGTTTAGTCCTTGGGTCGGCCAGCCGAACCAAGTGAACAAGGAATCATTCTTGAGGTGGCCATTGAGGCAGCAGCAAGTGCAGTAATAAACCTTAAAGATCCCCTAAATGAATGGGATGGCAAAGTAGGGGATGGTGACTGTGGATCAACTGTAAGCTATCATCATCTTTGCAGTGCTCTGATCATTTTGTATAGTCCTGAAGCATCTGACATCTATAATGTTGTCAATTCATCTGCTGTGCAGATGTATAGGGGTGCAACGGCGATTCTGGAGGATATGAAAAAATAGTAAGTTTTCTTACCTACTGCCGAGAACCAGCAAGTTATGCATATTCAGAATCATTATCTCGATATAGAAGATTTATTTCATCGACTTATTTGTGACCTTTTCTTGGAATCAGTTATCCTGTAAACGACCCTGCGGAAACCATTAATGAGATGGCATCGTCTATTAGCAGAGTTATGGGTGGAACAAGTGGAATAATGTATTGAGATTACTTCATTTCTCTGTCTCTCTAACCTAATCATTTACTTCACATTCGTTATCATAATTTTCTCAGTTTCGTCACCAATCTTGGTTTGGCTTTTGGACCAGATACACTATACTAGCCAAGGCAGCATATGCAAGCCTGAAAGCAAATACTCATTCAGCTGTAACATCAAAACAATGTAAGATATATTTAGTCCAGTTATCCTTCATTCAACACCTCTACCTTATAACTCAAAACTCTTGTTCTGGATCAGGGGGTGAAGCACTTGAAGCTTCAATAACGGCAGTGAGTAAATATGGTGGGGCCTCTGCTGGTTATCGGACACTACTAGATGCTCTCATTCCAGCTTCGGAAGTTCTGCAACAGGTCTCAACTACCAAAATTTAGCCTCGATAATCTGATTTCGTTTCATGGTGTTTACTGTCGAAATTTCTTTGCATGACAGAGGCTAAATGCCGGGGATGATCCTGTTACGGCCTTTCTTCTTTCGTCTGAAGCTGCATTGACTGGAGCTGAATCAACAAAAAGCATGCAAGCACAGGTAAATTTCTATGCCCCTTATTTCTTCGATGCAATTCAGTGCTAGTAAAAATGGTAAAAGAACTAACCACCCTAGAACCAGCATAAATCCGGTAACAGAATCTCGTACTTGTTTGATCTCCGGTACATTATTGAACCAGTGTGCCCTGCTGCTAGATACGTTAGATTACCTTGTTTAATATTTGACAGCTCGAGATTTACTATGTTTCAAAAGTACATAATTTGCCACTAAACATCAGTTATACCTATAGGTCTCCATCATCAGTCTCTCGGATTCGGAACAGCTCAGAAAATCACGTAGCTTCGCACATGTATGTTACATTTTCCCTCATCAAACTAAGCCATCTCTTCTTTATCACAGGCGGGCAGATCGAGTTATGTGTCACCGGAGATAGTAGCATCGGTGCCTGATCCAGGAGCAATGGCGGCAGCTGCCTGGTACAGAGCAGCTGCATTGGCTATTCGGAACACACTGCAGCGTTCTTCCTTACCTTCATCATCATCTGCTCCGTAAACCCGGATAGATAAAACCCTTTTGTGACCTCATTAGGCTCTCCGCTTCTTCATGTGTGTGTTCTTTTTGTTTATCACCATAGAAAGCTGAGAGAGCCAGCCTAGCTCCATTGATCTTCTCACTGTATACAGTATATTGTCTTAATACACCTCATATGCTTCATGTTCTAACTGGTTATTTTGGTGAAGAATGGCGCTTAAATAGTCTTTAATTAACTGAAACAAGATTGAGTCGGTTATCTGGATGAATTTGTAAGTTGACTGATTTGTCAAGTTTCAAAAACTCTTGGCTAGATTGCCAGTTGACAGAGTTGTCAAGTTCTCGAAACGGTTGACTAATAACTACTTCGAGTTATCAAATTCTTAAAACAGTCGATCCATAAGACACAAGAAATTTCAACATGCAGACTTAGCTTGTCGATAGGCTAAGTAGGAGACTATATGATTTTACCACTCTTTGGTTTGGGAGACAACGAAGGCCATGGCGAGCCACATAATGGGCTGCCATATTAGACTAATGCGGAACAGTCTGAAGTCTGAGCTAGGGCAGAGCATCCAAGACGTTCCAAATGTCTATCACCAGAACACCCCTCCATCATGGCCACACAGAGGCCTATTCGAGATAGAAAGGCGAACTTGCGTTACTTCTCCCTCAATGTCCACCCCATGGAGCGACATAGAGCGCATGAATAGTCGATATTTAGGTCATCATTAGTCGATATGGAGCATGTACCTTGTTTAAATTATAACCGACTAGATCTTTTCCATTATTATTAAAACCAGTAAACGATCAAAAGCTACGTCCACATAGCCAACACTTATTAGTCATTATTACACTAGTCAAACCTCTCTCTACATCTACGACAAACTCAACCGGCGGTTAAACCGGCACCTCGCCGGCGAGTTAACAATCCCACATTTCCCCGGCAGCTCCTCCGCAACATCCCACACATTCCTCAACTCCTCATCACCCATCATCACATCCCCACGCTCCCTCTCCTCCATCATCAGCCTCCGCATGGCCTCCTCAAACCCCCCGAGCACGTGCTCCCCTCCGCCGCCGCCTCCATCTGCTTCAGCTTCTGACAGCACGCCTTCAAGTCAACGTCACGGCGGGTCAACCCCGTCGCCACGCCGTTACGGACTGCTTCCTCCTTCATGTACTCCTGGCAGTGCCATAGCGTCGCCTCCGCTGCCGGGGTGCAGTTTTCTTCCAGGATCACGGTGGTGCGTGCTGACGTCACCGCCGCCAGAAGGATGAGGGATAGCGCCGTCACGGATACGAGGTTTAGAGCCGACGACATGTTGTTGTTGTTAATTTATTAGGGTTTAGTAGTGAGTTGATCGATGGTAGTACGTATGATTGGTTTATATAGAGGAAATGAAGGGCTTGCATGGCGGGTACGTGGATGGGAGATACGACACGTCGTTTGGTGTTGGCTTACATGTTCTTCTGATATGTAGCCATGCAGATGCGACAAAAGATCGTAACCAAGTATTTTGTAAACGTAAAACGGTTACTTACTCTGTAGTTTTGTCACATTGGCTTGTTAGTTACAGTCTGAAATGACGTGTATACCCTTTTCTATGGGTTCTAAGGTTATTCCATGCAAGGGTATAATGGAGAAAATGAAAGCTTGATGAAGTTGGAGTTTAATTAGTACTCTACTTACTACTTAGTAGAATTCTGAGTATCTGAAATATAAAAACTCAACTCTATTAGACTGTAAACAGACAAGGAAATCTCAGAATACAGAGTTTCAAAGAAACGCAGTTGGATTTCTCTTATACCAAACAACCCTAATCTTTACTAACTTGATTGTCAAGCAATGTATTAATATCATTATGAATTAATTCTTCGAAAGGAGTGATATAAAGCCAAATTCGCTATGATACTCAGTTCAGTTTGAAGAAAATCATGGATAGTCAATCGAGTCTTAATGTCATTATTATATTTTATTTTGAATCTTCTCTCGCTCCGAACATTAGCTTAAAACGAACATAATTACTCACAGTAGCTGTAGACTCGGAATGATTTTCTTGAATCACAACCTAGCTAGCTCTTTCTTCGAATCTAGACATTTAAAAGAACATAAAATCGTATTTACGACTTTACGTTAATGTTCAAGTACTTATTTTTTTAATACGACTCAAATTTTATAGATTCGATTCGGTAAATCAAACCATTTGAAATTCATCAATAAATCCAACCCTTTCCACACATATCATACACAAAAAACCACAAATTTTCACCTATATATTATTATTATTATTATTATTATATATTTGGTTTTGGAACTTTTATTAATATATAATATAATAATATAAATAAAAGATCATGAAATGGATAGATGAGAGAAAATGGACAAAGAAAGTAAGGCTGACAGAACATACACAGAGAGTATGGGTTTCACGTCTCACTTCATCTCCTATGGGCATGGCCTTCTTTCATCCCTTATCTATCTTTTTCCCCCTTTTTAATTTTTTTCTTCCATTTAATTTCTTAATTTTTATAGGTAAATATGTTATATTATAGTTATTATTATATAGTTTAAAAGACCATTGAGTCGAATCTAATTAATAATTCATTCAAAATTTTGAATATAACGTAACACTAATTCAAGCTTACATTCGATATTTAACACACACTAATTCAAGCTTACTAATTCAAGAATATCAACTATCATTACATCTCAATAACTACTAGCCGAAAGAGGGCTCCTCCTACTGAATCTAACACACACTTTCAAACATTAACCCATAAGTCTGTGAATCCATAACAGATCTTCCAATAACTCGAATCACTGAGATAGAATTCATAATTAAAGAATCCAACACATCCTCTCAAACAAATGCTAGTCATGTATACCATGTATATCAAACCAGAATCCATAACAGATCTTATATCATTCTCGTACAAAGAATCCAACGAACTCCACAACAATATATATCCATAACTCAATTAGAGAAAATCAGATCGAAGAATGAATCAATGTCATCGAGTAGTAAGAGATGAAGCATGATAATTCCTAACATAATAATTACTAGAAGAATCATAATTAACCATATTATCATCATCATTATTATTTATTATTATTATTATTATTAATGTTATTAGAAGTCGAAGAAGAAGAAGAAGAGTTCTTATGATTATGCATCCAAACTTTGAACACATGGCGGCTAACACCAATCCCTCTACAGAACATCTCCACGTCATCTTCCTCCTTGTTCGTAACCCTACTCAGCCGCCACCCTATCTTCTCCGCAAACTCCGTCATCCTCTCCTTCTGCTCCGCCGTGAACTTCGTCCTCTGCCTCCTTCCCGCCGCCGGCGACGTCATCGGCTTCATGCTGGTGTTGGTGTTGGTGGTGTTGACTTTACGGTGGAAGTTGCGGTGGCAGCCGCAGGCGGCGCATTGGTGTGAGTTGGCGGCGGAGGATAGGGTGAACTCGCCGCAGCCGTCGGTGGCGTAGCTACCGAGGCTGGCTGCATGGTTCCTAAGGCATTCTTTGTACACTTGGGTTCCTTCCATGTTTTTTTTTTTAGTTTGTTTGGTAACTGAAAATGTTGTGTTTCAATATTTATAGAGAGATTGTGGATTATTTTAAATAAATATAAAAATAATGGTTGCTTTTTTTTTTAATTTTTTTTATAGTATAGGATAAATAAAATTAATGAAATTTTGAAGGGTGGTGGAAGTTTTCTTGCTCTTGAGTGCATATATATGAGTAGTGGGTAAATGTGGATAATGTGAGAATTTCTAAAAACTTAGCTTGATCGAAATTGATTAAGAATCATCAGGTTTAAGTTGTAGCGGTAACTCTGAGTACGTAGTACATTCTTTAATCACTCAGAAGAGGTACTACCCAATGTGGATAATGTAAGAAAACGAGATTGCCTAACTAAGACATAGCGCAACAATGTTTCTGCCTCTCCTTTACAACATATTTTTATGTCTCCTTACACAACATGTTTATGTGTCTTCTAACCTACTAACTTGTTACAAAATTCACATAGGGATTCGTTGATTGTGTCCGATGTTATTTGTTGATACAATATTTGGTTGTACTCCATATAAGGAAGAAAAATTAGTACTTATGAAATAAAATTGACTCGATTTAACTAACTAAACTACAATAATTAACAATATCATATCTTAATTAATTATGTTACTCTTAAATAAACAACCAGGAGTTGTCAAGGTTCATGAACATGAATATATATATATATATAAAATAAACACTTCTCATCATAATATATGATCATACAAGAGCCAAGTCCATTCCGATTCCATCTGAATGCCAGAGCAATAATTAATTTGACTCGTAAGACTGATATGGTTGTGAGTAAAAAATATGCTTCTTAGCTGATCCATCTTTGAACTTATGTGTGCCTTAGGTGTCCGTGACAGTACCTCGCAAGGCATATATCACGAAAATATAGTAAAAATGAAATCAATAAGAGAATATTTATAAAAAAAAAAAAAAACAATAAGAGAAATCAGCAAGGGGTAAATCATATATACAGAGAAATGTCGGGATTGAGCCCTAATTATGTATTGCATATAAGTTGGTCGCATGAGTGTAAGCTAATTAAGATCGACCTCCTATTCACAGTGCCTCAAAATCAGAACACGTATGCAATGTGTCTTCTCTAGATTGATGACCTCGTAAAACTAAATCTTGTCTATTCATATTTTAACGAGTCTATCAACCCTAACCCTTGATGGGCCTATAAGGTTGAGACTCGTGTCGTCCTGATGACTCGGTCAAACCTCGGATTTGGTAGTACTCCATCACTTCCACATAAGATCGAATACCCAACACTATAGAAGTGTAAAAACCTAACCCAAAGGAGGAATTAATCATCACCATTAAACAAACAATAAGAACTTTAATATGGAATCAAATATAGTAAGCACTAGGCATGCATATGGAGAGTAAGGATTAGCTCGATACCCCATGTGTAGTTAAGTTCGTTAACAACTGTAGGTACACTGAATCTCGATACTCTTTTTGAAAACTTCAAAATTAATTAAGTAAGAAAGTGCAAAATAAAAAAGTATAGTGATGTGTCGTGTTGTTTGACCATCTAGGGGAACAACGAGACACATACATAGAGAAAACAAGTCTTAATTTGCTGGAAACTCAGTTGTAGTCAATGTATCAGGGTTACACAATCAGACACACTATATATCCACTGTCAAAAGAATCTAATCTTATAAAATGTTATTTTGGGAATTTATGGTATCGGGTTTGAACTGGTGAGGTTATAATTACGACTAAATGGGTCACGAGAAGTATTGGTAGATTTGTTGGTAAGCTTTTCTGTGTCATGGTTCAGCTTATTCTCGAACCAATGCATTGAGACATATTTGGATCTGTCACTGAATTACGTACAAGGTACATGTGCTTTCGAAATGATAAATACATGGTGCAGAATGATTGTAAGAATGTATGCGTCTCTTTCTGTATGTAAGACTGAAAAGGATAAGGCTAGCAAATAATTTTAGATTTCGTGAATTATATTGACTCGGTGATAAAGGTTTGATACGTCTCGAATCACATATATCATTTAGAGATATGTAAATGATCAAATTGTGTGTTCTAAGTCAGTCAATATCTAAATCAGCCTAAGTGTTCAATGGATAAAAAGTACCAATAATTGACATCTTCTTATAATAATATTTAATTCAAAATTGATTTAATCTTTCAAAACTGGCTTGGGCCAAATGGGCTTGAATGTTGATTGGGCCTAATGGGCTTCGATAGTGATTGGGCCTATTTGCCAAGACTCATTTGTTGTGGGCTTAATCTTCATAAGCCATCTTTACCATGATGACATGTATAGCCAATCATAGTTCTGGCCTTTAGGGTCAGTTTTGAGACTTAAAGAGCAAGATCTCAAGGGTTGACTCACATTCTATTAGTCTTGTTAAATCTCTCATAAATCATTCGGATCAATAATATTAGTCATTATGATTTGAAATAACACATCTACGAACTAGCTAGTGATGGTTTTCTGTGCTGATCAACACATATAGGAGGAGCCTCTCTCAGGTCAAGACCAATCATTTTTTTACCTCAAAACAACGAAAATTATTTTAAAAGTGTATCTCAACATTCTTCACAAATTTTCAATTCGTCGCCGTCTCTCAAACTATCATATATATACTCACACACAGGGGAGGGAAGCTTTAACGAACCAAGCTCCCCCACTAGTAAAAAAATCAACGAAAACGCGTATGTCCAACACCCAAATTCAGCCTCTCAAACTATCATGAACCCGTCACAACTAAGAACACAACTTCCATAACTAAAATCAACAAAACCACATATACCCATCACCCAAATCCACCCTCACAAACTACCGTGAACCAGTCACTACCGACAAGATCACAACTCCGCCCATCACCAAAATCAACGAAAACGCACATACCCTCTAACCCCAACACCCGAATTCAACCTCTCAAACCATCACAACCAAGATCAAACAGTAAAAAGGAGGTAGCTAGGGGGGGGAAACGATAAAAGAAGAAAGCTAAGATGCTCCTTTCTCTCTTTTAACCCTTTGGGGTGAAACTGAGTTTTTGGATAGATACAAAGCCAAAAGGGTTTTTGAGTTTTTTTTTTAGGGGTTTCCTTTTTGTTTATAATATGAAGATTGAAGAAGTACCCATATAACGACATCCCACAAGCTAAGAGCCTTGATGTTGTTCAAAAAGAAAAGACAAAGAAAAGCCAAAGGAAACTGTTTCTACATAAAAGGAAAGATGCCATCTTTCTCCTTTCTTTACTCTTGTGGGTTTTTGTTGGGGCTCTGATTCTGAGGTGAAAGAGCTCTAAATGAATGCAGTTTGTTCTTAACTGAGAGGGACGAGTCGTCACTGACTCATGACTCAGTACACTGAGTCCTTGACTCGTTTGATCCTTAGCTTGTTGCTTGTTACTTGAAGTCTTCACTCACAACCACTTTTTTTCCTCTGATTACCCTCTGAGCAAAGCAGCAGTGACTGTGGCACTGAAAATCATGGCTTTCTTTTATATAATGATATATGATAAGACCCACTACTTCAGATTCCTATCAAAAGTACTTCAATTTTCTCCATCAATAACTATGGATTTTTGTGGGTTTTTTTGGATTATATGTTCTAAGAAATTGGTGAATGTGGTCTTGAGTAGTAAATGGAGATGAATTTTGCTCATTTTTTGGTTTAATTTGAGTCACAAATTACTCACAATGGTATGACTATGAGACGATGCATAGTTTTGATATAAGATCTATGGTGGGAAATCTTCCAAAAAAACTAGTGTTATCGTTGCAATATGATTTCATGGGGCCAAGGTAAGTAACGGGGACGAAGGAATTGTCGGAAGATGGTGGTAGTGGAGCTGAGAGCCAGGGTAATCAGACAGTTTCACTGGATTTTTTTCTATGTCTATCCATGACTTTTTTCGAGTTACACTATTTTTTTCTCAGACACAGTCTGTATATATATTGTGTGAGGAGTTAGGTGAAATATGGATCCATCTGTTTTAGCGCGACGGAGAAAATTGCGTAATTAATTGCTTGTTACCATATAAATTGAATTGTTTACATTTAGTTTTAATTTTCTTACCGAGTTTTGAGTTTTTTCTTTCCATTCCGGGGTTTAGATGTGTGGAATAGTTGCTAATAAATTGATTATAAGCTCAAGTTAATTAGGAATACACAATAGAGTTGTTTGTTAACTTGGCTTAGGTGAAGGTCGATACTGCACAATATTATGTCAAGATTCAGCCAGACTGAATCTTGACTATAATATCAGAATTCTTAGCCGAAAAGACTCTCTACTGATTTTTTTCGCCCGTATTTACAATTCGATACAAAAAGGGTACTTTTTTAGGTTTACTAGCTATCAAACATTAATAAAGAGTGGTCACATTTCACCTAAACATATGATGATCTCCACACACTCTCATTTACTCATTGTTTTCACCCTCTACAAAAATTACTAAACACTCCTTTTTAATTCAATGCAAAGAGTTTACTTGTCAATCATTAATTGGGGAGGGGTCATCTCAATAATTTCAATTGTCCTTTTTTTAATTTTATTTAATTATTTAAATTTGATAATAAAATAATGAAAAATACAAGTAGAGTCCAAACAGAAGATCCAAAACTGCCAAAAGCTGAGAAGAGAGGGTGAAAGAGTGACATTAGTGTTTCTCTGTGGACTCTCTCATTGAATGGTAAATAGTCTCAGTAGCAGGAAATGCTTCTGCATGCCCACTAGTCTTAAACCCCATAAATTAAAAATTCAAAATTGTTATCGAGTTATGGAGTTTGATGGACTGTACACTAAGGAGCGTGACTGAATTCAGTTCATGCTTCTCGGTTCATTGGTTTGGTCGATATTTTTAGTTTTTATCAAAGTTGATTATTTCTAGCTCGCTTCTCCTTGTAATATGTATCATTGCAAGTTAGTAGTCAATACCCTGGTTTGGCAACGCCTCCCAGGCGTACTCTTCTCGTGAAGAGGACATGGGTTAACAAATCTATGTGTTCGTCTCTGTTCATCTTTTCTGTTCGTAATTGCGTTTAATTCTCTGCATAATTCAACATGAATTGATTCATAATCCAAGTAGTTAATTATTAATAAGTTATATAGTTATGTTCATCAATATTTTGACAAGGGCGGAGCCAGGGGCTCCAAGCGGGTTCCCCGGACCGCACTTGACAAACGATTTTTTTGAAAAAATGTATGTAAAAGTGTAACATAAATGCTTATAATTGGATGTTGGAACTCACTTGGACTTGATCGAAACCCTTACATTTCGATTATTTTACAAATTTTTTATAATGAACCCCACTTAGCAGAAATTCTGGCTACGCCACTCATTTTTAGCATGATGTGATAACTTTTCTTGGATGATTACACCTATTTACAATATTAATCATTTTCACTGCATTTATTTTTTTATTCTTCATAATTTCATGAATAATCTCCCAAATACCACCCACATAACTATAAATCAAAAATAAAATTACCCCTCACTCACAAAAAAAATACAAAAATACAACCCAAAAAGCACCAAAAATACAACTAATTAATCACCCAACATGGTAATCAAGGCTTATATAATTAATCAAGGAACCAGCAAAAAAAAAAAAATACAAAAGAAATTAATAAAACTGGTCCACTTATTAATCAATATTATAAATAAATAAAAACCCAATAAAATATAATCAACTATATAGCTTCCCCTTGCTCCGTTATCCCCGACGACACATAACTCAACGCCAACTCATTATTCTCCTCCGCCGCCGGCGGCCGCCGCCACTTCTGCCGACAGCTGGCACACGTGAGCTGGAGCATGGTCGTGTTCATCTGCTTCACGGCATGCTCTCTCAGCGCTTCAGCCTTGTCCAGCTCAGCTTGTGCACGCTGACGTGTCCTCTTCGCGTTGGCAAACTCTTCTTCTGCCAGCTGTATCTGCCTCTTGGCCTCCTTTCTGACCTCCTCAGCGTAGGCCTTCTCAGCCATCGCGAGCCTCATTTGCTCGCGTGGGTCTGAGTCGTCCACCTCTCGGTTCGGGTCAGATGATGACCCGACCGAGAGGTGCAGCTGGGTTGCAGCAGCTGCTGATGAGTCATCATCAGCAGCTGAGGAGGATGCTAGCTGGAGGTCGAGGTTGTGGAGGCATCGCGAAGAAGTGGGAGTTGTTGCTGCTGACGTGGGTAGTGACATGAACGACGGTGGAGGTGGAGGGGGAGGTGGTTGTTGTTGTTGGTGGTGTTGGTGTTGGTGTTGTTGCTGACGTGGTGGTGGAGCGATCATTGGCCAAGGAGGGGTCTCCGTTGAAGGGCTAGGGCTCGAGGCGGTTCGAGATAAGCAAGCTGTTGGTTGTTGTTGTTGGAAGGTAGGGGAATGTGATTGTCGTCCCATGGTGCATGCGTCTTGGTGCTCGATGAAGCTCTCCACTCTACAACACGGATGATAAACAATTAATTAGCTGAAAGATCTTGTAGTCTATTGATAAAGAACGAGAAAATCATAACATATATTCATCCAAAAATACAACATTATGTAACATATCATACTCATTGTTAGTTAAAAATGTGTCTCTTTGATCTACAAACTTGGGGAGCTCATGATCACAATGTCTTTTAGTGACACATTATACATGAGAGAAGTCGTGACTACGGTATCTCGTTGCCAAAAAAATTTAGTGACTACATAACGCTTTTCTACAATAGTAAACTTTTCATTGCTAAAAGTGACATTTGCACGTAATGAACGTGATTTTCAAGATCATTCTAAACACTTGAACCGTTAAGTTTAACAATATGCGATTTAAATGCTTAAATTGTGATAAAATATAACTAAATCATAACTACAGTATACTTACACCAAAACTTAAAGTACACCATCTTAACGAATGCTTTACAATTTATCAAATCAGACCGTCCATATCTATACGGTTTTGAAAACACTAAATAATGAAGCATGGAGCATAGAATAACATGAGGGTTTAATTGCATAGTGTTTAGACAAGTGTAAGGTTTAAGAATGTTTGTAGTATGGGAAATTTTGTCGTTATTTGAAAGAATAAGAACAAGAGAAAGAAGAAGAGAAAGAACTCTAAATTAATTCATATATATAATAAAAATAAATAGAAAAAAAAGATATGAAGTGACACAATGTATCATTATTATTATTCTATATAGTGGGTCTCAATGTTGTTATAATAAGGTTTGAATTTCATTGACCAAGTCGATCAAACCTACAAATTAAAATAATTATTAAAAATACTACTCCACTCGATCCGAGATTATATGCTTTCATGTACGAGTCAGATTTTAACAACAACAGAATTCGATACAGAACTAGATTATCGAACGAGTAAAGACTCAGTTGATCCTTGTTTTTCGTTGTTCAAAACGGTTTGACTCGTTAACCGAGATACGAACCATGTTTGACCATAAGGAAAAAGAAAAACATGATGATAGCATACCTATATATAGAACTCAAACCGTTCTTTTTAATAATGACTTAGAAACCCCATAAAAAAAAACATAGAACAAAAGAACAGTAATTTAAGATAATAGATCCTCTCACAAACCAAGGAATTCTGTTGGGGAAACTCAAAACATAAATACCCACAAAGTATATTATTCTAATCATTAGTATACTATAGTGTAATTAACATGACTTTTTCGGTTCGAGTCAATCTCAAAATTCGAAATTTGAACATGTTAATGAGTAGTATAAATGTCAATACTGAATCATTTCTCAACAACTCGAGTTACTGAGCATGGTATCAGAGTCTTTGGGAGTCAAAAGATCATGATTTTGAATCTTGATAGTCGAGAATTACTGAAACTGTGTATAAACTTCAGACTCTATCAAGAAGTTTCGTTTGGGGATTGTATCAAAGACTCTAACGGTCATAATGTCATGGTTTTTTTATCACGATATATAGCCTCCGTTGCACCGAAACTATACAAACTTAAGACTCTATCAAGAAGTTTCGTTTTGATGAGGCGTGTTACTGAATGATAGATATATGAAACCAATTAAAGCTAAACCTTTTCAACAACTCAGATTATCGAAATTCAATGGTTTATGAAACACGTACCTCGAGAAAACCCGACCACAATCGCACGAATGCCCACGAGTACCACAAGTCTTGAGATGAGCCTTGTAGTCCGACTGAACCGCGTACCCTTTGTTACACTTGTCGCAAACCCACTGCTTCTGGTTACTATGCTTCCTCCTGAAGTGCTTCTTGATGCCAACAAGGTCGCCCAGTGCGTGACACGGATCGTGGTGCAAGCAAGTGGGTTCGGGGCAGACGAAAACCCGCTTCTTCACCACGGGACTCTCCCTCTTTAGAAGCTTCCACGGAACCTTGTGACGGCGGCGGTGCATCTGGAGGTTCTGGTCTCGCTGGAACCCTTGGTTGCAGATCTCACACACGTACCTGTCGGACTCCATTAGCGTCCGTGGAGATAGAGACACCACCTCCGCATCTGGATCTGTGCCCAACCAACCGGCGGCCGCCGCCATATTAGTAAAAAAACATCCGGCGATGTTGTTATATATGTAAAAGAATCTATCTTTCTTATACCCATTAATCATGTTATGAATAAATTTACCAAATTCATCAAAATTTACGATAAAGAATGAAAATTTTGGGTTTTTTATTATAAATGATGAATGAATAAGAAGAAAAGAACACAAATTTCACACTAAATAGGAGCGAAAATCGAAAGATTTCGAGCAATGAAACGATCGAAAATCCGATTCTTATACCATCAATAAACGATCCAAATTCATGAAGAAAATTTACCAAATTTAGGATAAAAATTGAAAAAAAATTGGGTCTTTTTATAAAATGATGAATGAAACAGAAAGAAAAGTACACGAATTTCACACCAAAAAAGAACCAAAATTGCAAGATTTTCGATCGAAAACCAAAACACAACGATTCATCGAATCGGGTTATAATCAAATTAAAATTCACAAAAACCCGTTTCTCGACATGGTATCAGACGTAAGGGAGGAGGAAGGAATCGAGTGTGGTACGTACCAGGAGTACCGGCGGGGCGGCGCTTCCGCTTGGCGGCGGCGGATTGATTATCATTACAAACAGTAATATTATTATTATTATTATCCAAAGAAGAGAAAGGATCAGAAGGAGGAGAAGAAGAAGAAGAGTTCTTATTACTAGCAGAGAACATTTAACAAAGTTGGAAGAAGAAGATGAAGAAGAAGATCAAGACTCAAGCTTTGTACTAGTACTGTGATAAGAAACCGAAAAGATTCGATTCGATCTTTCTTCTTCTTCTTCTTCTTCTTCTGCTTCTTCTTCTTTCGGTTTGATGATCAGCTTTTGTTTTGGAGTTAAAGAAGGGTGGAAAAGGGTACCCTTTTGCTTTGCTTTTGAAGCAGCTTTTTTTTGCTCAATTCAGCAGCTTTTTTTTTTTAATTTTGGTTTTGGGTTTGTGGGTTTTTTTTTTTGTATGGATGTTGGATGATGGTAATGATAATTATAAGCTTCTACAGAAAGTACTATAGAAGAAAAGGATAGAGATGGAGATAGAGAGAGAGAAAGAGAAAGAGATGGGAGAAATATTTGATATTTGGGTGTCCATATATGAGATAGGAGAAGAACATCCCCACACAAGGAAGTCGGACTGGGTCGAATTATATAGAATTCGGGTTGTATATAAAAAAAAATTGGTATTGGATCTCTAAATACATAAAAATATATTTATGTTATCGGAGTTTTGGGTATAAGATAGGGTAGTATTGTGGATCTGTCGCTGAAAATAACTCAGATATTTATTTCACGTCTTGCGTTAGTTTGTCGCTCGTTTATGAGTTTTTTCTTCTTTTGTTGTTGTCGTATATTCATATTAGAGGATACATGCATGGACTAAAACGGGTTCTTTGATTCGGGTATTTTGGACTTTTTTAATAGTGTTTCTCTAAGCTTTAACGGTTCTCATTTTTTTTTTAATGTTTTTCTTCAATTACGATGTTTTAATTTTTTATCATCGAATACGGTCGTCTAAACATCATATAATTTTTATTTAATATTGTAAACTATTTCGAAAAAAGGTAAAAGAAAGATGAAGAGCAATATTCCTAATTTTTCTGAGCCACACCGGACATTGAACCCGTAAGTCTAACATTATATAATTTTAACCTCTATGAACTATAATTATATCAACATATATATTGTATTGTTGAGTAATTTATGATCCAACCGATCGAACATCTCGCTATAGAATTTAAGGTGGAACAAAAAAAACAAAGATGCCTTTGGGTAAATTTGCAGTTTAAGTAGTCAAATTAATAATATAATAAAAATTCAAATAATCCAAAACCATGTCGGTTTGTGACTGTCGTGTGTTTCTTAATTTAGGGTTTAATTAATCTTATTTGAGTTGGAATGAAAACGATACTAATTATAGCTGGATAAGAAAATTATGTAATTAAAAAAATTGCCAAATGGAAGGAGGACCAAACTGCAAATATCATAAAGTTTCATTTAAATATTATTTGTTTTTTTGTCAATAGGTAGCTAACGATAATTAAGTTAATCAGTCTCTATCATGAAAATTTTACAAACTTGATTGGTAAAAGATCAAGTCCATAAGATTTTATTAATAGTGATTTTCTTTAATTTCATATAAAATTGTGCTGGTTTCGTCTTGTTGGCAGGTTTGATCTACGAAATCTGGTACATTCATCGTGTTCATTTGCCTGCCTGATGAGCCTTGTGGGTGGTGTACCTCACAAGATATATAAGAATCGAGGAGGTGAGGGAGGTTTGTCTTTAACCGTATTTTTGCAGCCTTTTAGTGAGTAACATAGTATTCAATACCTTCTATAGATAGGGTCACGTTTCTTTGTATGTATAGTACATTCATATCAACGTTGTTGGTCACATGTTTGACGATCGACGACTCATGATATGAGCAGATCACGATCATTAAAGTTTGGACGATTGTGATATCAATATTCTTGTCCTAATGACCCTGAGAACACCTCAAAGCCTTCTCACTTTTGGGCCAGATGAGCTAAAATTGTAGCATTTGGATATGACATCCTATACTGGTTTGATTGAGTTCTAACTCATCTATTTTGATGAATAAAACTGTATTAATCAGACTAATATGAATCTACAATTATTTTTTTTCTCAACTTCAAACTGAAATTTCGCGATTCTCAATCTAGTTATTTTGATTTAAGTTTTTTTTTTTAAATAATTATTTACACATCCATCTATCTAGCTGTTTCTTTTATGAATAATTACACAGCTTTATGTAAAGGTGTTCTTCTATGATAATGAAGATGGTAAGTCACCCTCATGTGGACAAATTGGTCAACTGCAAAACTTGTCTCTCTAAGCAAAGTTCCTTTTTACATACAAAAATAATAATTACAAGAAAAAGGTATAAAGAAATTAATAAATAATTAAATAAATAAATATAAAAGTTGCTTTTGGTAGATACTCTTTTCTTTCTTGCCTAGACTTTACTTTGACACTCTTAGTTAAAAAATAAAATGAATTTTTTGGAAATTACATTATTATGGAGATGCTCTTTGGCTATAGCACCACTCTACTTGTACACAACAATAATAACACTAATAATTACTAGCTACCCAAAATTCCTAATGTTTGGTAAATTTCAACTTTATAATTGTGAAGCTTTAAAAAAGAAAAATAAGTACATCGATATACGTGTCGGGTCAATCCAAATGTAACGATATATCATGAGTTTACATGTTTTACAACGCAAGTTCATACAAATTGTAAATCAACCAAACCAAATTTTTTGTGTACCAGATCCGAATCTGACTATCTGTAGGTTCTTATTCAACGAATAAGAAAATTAAGTAGATAAATATATATGTACGAAGATGGTTCGGGTTTAAAAAGACATGTGTCATTGACCATTCAAGTATACATATAGAGCGTGCACACATCCAGTACTTATAATAAATACGCTCACGCAAATTCAAACAAGTTCTTCAATGATTTTCGATAGGTTGTCATCCTAGTTAGACCAGTCTAGTGATGCAACCAATGATTCAACCTAAACTCGAGTGGTACGGTTCTCCTAGAAGATACTTGAGGAACTAAGAATAAAGCTCGGACGAAGACTAACCATTAATGCCAAATTTTCATTCGAGTTGCTCTATTGTTTAACCTAATCCGATCTGACCAATCATGATCATGCCTATCCTATAGGTATGGTGCTCTTGTTTTCTTGTGTGGAGGAACATTATTTGTGAAAAATATTTATTTAATTAATTTCTTATCAATTTTTTTGTGAAAGTATTTATGTTACTAAAGGGAATAATAATAATTGTGGGAAAAAAAAAACACTGATTACCCATCACATCTTTTCATATAATTTGAGCAGCTTTAGCGTAAATTTGGGAAATCAAAAGATTGAAGAGAGCATTTTATCAGCAATTAAATTAAATTAAACAATTTAATAATAAATTGGGAATTCAAAACAATTTAATAATTTAAAATAATTAATATATTTGCATGGATTTGATATGTCCCACGTACGTCCAAGTAGGCTCAGCCGCATTTTGTACAGAGAAATTATAAACTACATTCATATTGATTTCTTACTAATAAGCTTCACAATTGCTAATTTTCGATAATATGTTAGAGATAATTTCGCTTTCAAGTACGTATTATTCACTGTCTTTTGATATTCTTCTACTACTTCTTCTTGCTATCTGTTTATGTTGAAATTTTACATGTCAGAAAATGATCCAAGTTCATAACGCTAAAGTGTTTTTCAGCGAACATTGTCGATTTTTATCGTCCCTAACGTAAAAGAATTCATAGAAGTTATCTTTGGTGATATTAGAGCAGATCTATGGTTGGTTTCCAATACAACAACAACAAAAAATAGTCATAGATCTATATGCATTAATCTTAGTAATTTATTTCATATGTTCACGAGCAACTTCCGATACACTCTCTCGGGATACAAGTACATATCCAAGTATATATAAGAAGAAAAAAAAAACTAGTGCCACAAGCTCAAAACATAGGACAATGTCTGCTATTTATCATGAACTGTTTTATCCCAATAACTCGAGTTATTGGAAGAGAATTCAACATAGATCTTATATCATTCATTAACACATTAACAGAGAACGACAATCGAAGTAAATCTTCGAATTCATAATTCAAAATGAAATGGCTTAAACTATACAACAAATAAAGCCTAAAGGGTACTCCTTTAAAAGAACTAATTTTGTTCTTATTTAGCTTCTAATATGACATAAAAAAAAATTCATGAATTAATTAACAACTAATTATTATTGATTAACAAGTGATGAAGACACTAAATTTCATGATTGCCTTTAGTAGGGTTTTTTGTAAATATTTTTACTTCAAGTTTTATTTCCCATTCAGATCTTCTTTTGAGCTGTCCCAATTAATTAGTTACTTTAATCAGTTAGCCCAAATTCATTTTTAACTGGCGCGGGAAAGGTTAAGGGGCTTGTGCATGCCATGATTGCACGACACGTGGACACACCTTTTTGGGCCCATTTACCTCCAATCTCGGCCCATTCATGAGGGATTTGTTGTCTGCATCCGGGAACAGTTGTAGTCAGTGGATCGTAGCCGTCAGTTACTACTGTCGACTGATCATCGACCGTCCATATTGTATATAATTTCAAAAGTAACAAAAAAATAGGAAAAAATATACTAATTACCAGAAAATTATAGATTATCGAAACTCTATACTCGATGTGGGTTGGGTCGTGACTCCTCATACTCGATTGTGGTAAGTTGATAAATTCACATCTATTCTGCTAGTGGGTGAATATGGGAACTCGATTCACCCAGACATATTGGGAATACATAATTAAGTTCAAGTATCTAGGTAATGCGTAATCATATCCAGTTGGGTAACACGAGTAACCTATAATACTTGCTTGAGGACACTCCATCCTTTAATGACGAGGTAATGAAGCAAGAGCGAGCAATCAAACCGAAGAATAATAAGAGATGAAAAATGTTGAAGTTTTTTATATGGGATGGCAATAGAAAAATCGAGAGATCAGATGACTCGAGATGATATGATTTTTATTATAACAGCTAGCCGACTACTCGTTTCTTATCTTTAATAAGTTTGTGGATACTCATCCTACTCGTTCGAAAATAGACAATATATGTGCTTAAATTTCAAATGAATATACTCATACCTGTTTCGTTGTCCATGCCTATCAATATCGTGTGGATACTCATACCGTCCATTTGTGATCATGATACTCCGGTGAGCCGGAGCTCCACCGGAGCCACCGGAGCGTTGTTCTGAAGTGACAAAAGAGAAATCTGAAGGAAAAGGCCGACAGCAGGAAATGTGGCCTTCTGTTTGGTGGCTGCCTGATTGAGGGCCCATTTGTAATTTTCCCTACCATAATTTCCTTCACATCTTTATTTTTATTATTTTATTTTTTTTTATGATAAAAATGATAAATAATAAAATGAAATTTATATTAATGTCTGCAGAATGTGACAAAGAAAAAAAGTGAAAATGGTACTCTTAACACTGATCCAGATTTGGATTAAGTTAGGAAAAATTATATATTTATAAATGGAAATATTCATAACTAAGTATTACCAAACAAAACCAAAACTATTAAAGTTGGGTGATGAGAATGATATAATACTTTTGTTTAGGTATCTACTACTACTTTTTGGGAAACTAGGTTTGATATCTTAAGGTGTTTGGAATGATATTATTATTCAAATATTTTAATCAAATTACTATATTTTTTTTATTAAATCAAATTACTATATTAATCGGTGCATCTCAATAGCTCGGATTGCCGAGAGAGGTCTGTAATTGGTTTCTATAACATGGATTTGATGTCAATACCTTCTAGTCATACAAGCTTTGATGGTATCATGTAGGAGATTGCTACATCTCAATAACTCGAGTTGTTGGGAGATGTCCACATAATTGATTTATATAACATTTTGTAACAGGTTGCACGTTCGAATCCAAAACCCATCAGCTATAAGAAAATAGTATAATATACGCTTATGCATCGGTCTAAAGGTAAAGTTTTGGAAACCAGATTGAGATACACGGATAACGTTTTCAGTATAATAATTAAAAGGTTTTTGACAACAGGTTGAGATGTTTCATCACAACTTTCACACCTGAAACATGTACACAGGTTGGATCATAGAACGAGATTTGTACTCGAATCAACCTAAATCTGACCTAGTTAGTTGTGTTTGTAGTATGATATCTCATGTTTGAGATCCACATTACTAATTATTAGCCCTAGCTAGAAAGCATTCATTTGTTTAGCTAGCACATCTTATTAGATCATCCCCCATTGTTTCATAGTATATAGTAATTTAGGGGGACAAAGACATTAAATACTTTCAATGAATTAGAGGGGTTTGGTAGCATATAATAAATACTTTCATTACCTTTTTCTACCACACTACTTTGGTAATTATTAGAATCATTCATGGAATGTCATAATATCACCAAGTGACCTTATAAATAAATAATCAAATAAATAAACAAGTGAAGAAGAAGAAAAAAAGTAGATCATGCAAAAGAAAAAATCAAAGTGAGAAATGATGGCATGTGAAGAAGGACAAATAAAAGAAAGAAGAGAATATGGTTTGGGTTCCATTTCAATTTCAACTCCACCACCAATTGGTGTACCTGGTTGGGAGCGATGAGTAGTTCGACTTAGTAGTGAATGAGATTAAGGCATTTTCTGCTAATCTATTGCATAAAGGAAAAAAAAATTTGAATTGTCTTGCAGTATCTTGTATGGAGAAAATGTCGTAAGAATAAGATGTGACTTGTGAGAGTAAGGAGTAAGGTGTATAGAGATGTATGAGGAATAGTGAGTGTCGAAGATTACCCTCGTAGGATAGGTAGAATAGTATCAATTTGCTCTTCAATGTTAGGGTCACCTCCTTTATATATATTTGTATAGTGTCTTAAGATCTAATATGTATTGTCATGTGTCAGATCTAAATTGGCGACCTGTATATGGTGAGATTCCTCACTGTTGATCAATGATCAAGGTCCCCTGATAAATTAAAATCTAGACTTCAGAGCTTAGAGTATCGCCTCTTGTATCTTATAGATACACTGAATTATCGTACTAGCCGCTGAAACTTGACTCATCATTACTAGTATCTCTTCTTTAAGCCGAATATGACTGAAATCATGAGATTTTTTAAAATTAATAGCATAAGTTAATAAGGACAAAGTATGAAGAGATATGATGGGAAGAGAGATTTGGGATCGACAAACATGCACTTGAGAAGAATGGTTATGATTACTTGAGAGAGGAAGACATTCTTCTGCCTACTTCCCATGTGTTCTTTTCAAGAGAGAATCTTACTCCCATCATCCATCCATACTCCCTCTTCATACTATAATACGGTTTAAAAATCACATTAGCGAGTTGTTGAGAGACGATTTAGAAGATTGTTTTTAGAAAGCAAAAGTGACAGATTATCATCTGGGTTAGTTTGATTAGTGTTTTTTTCTAGTTTATTAGCTTATCTCTCTACTTGGTGTGAGATTAACCTGTTTGTACTCTACTAAAATCTTGAATAACGTACTCCCTCTCTCTTCCGTGGAGTGAGCTAGTCAATCAGAAATTTCGTAAATTTGACTTTGTCGTTTCGTTAATTGATATGGTATCAGGTTAGTTCCATTTAATGGACGGGAAATTATTAATATATAAGATTTGTTGTGATAATGATATAAGATTCAAACTAAAAAATTTTCTGTCGAGTGCTCTCATATCATGTCAAGAGAAACTAGTTCATCTTAATAACTCTGATTTATTATAATTTTTGTAACGTGAAATCATATAATTTGTAGGGATCAATCAAAACCCAAATTAAAACCCTAAATTTAACGATTTTTGTAACTCTAAACCCGAAACACTAAATTCGAAGAGAAGCTTGGATGACTACACGTAGTAGGAGGGTAAGGTTAATTATAAATAAATGCAAAGTCTCGACACACACTTCACACTTGTTGTTGAAACAATAAGAGAGACAAACCATTGAATGCAAACGTTTAATGAAACCTTACCCCATTCTATTTATTAATTATCTTATGTCCTTTCCAATCTCATAATTTAAAGGATCAATTAATTACTTTTTTTTTTTTAACAAAATGAATAAAAAAAATAAAAGGCACACCAAAATTTTAATTTTATTTAAATTTTGAGACCAAATTCATTAAATTTCACTTATAACTTTGAAGAGTGATGGATACTTGGTTACATATTAGTTCAAATAACTTGTTATGTCTGATCTAACTATTTAGTAAAAGAAACTTATGTTTTCATCGATAAATTATAGTAGTAAATATATAGACTTATAACTAATTTTGTTATGTTGAATGCTAGCTAGAAGGGTGATATCGGACCGAGGAAGTCACCCCTACAAAAATGTATGTATTATCTTATTTGATTATTTTCTCAACTCGGTCACATAAATGTATTGTCTCGGTCAGTTTAAATGTTATATGGTTTTCAATGATAAAATTTGAATGATTGTAGTTGCATGCTTACCAATCCTTTCAAATTGGGGGGTGACTCAAACAATTCTTTAAAACTTAATTAAGACAATGTACTAATCTTGTTGTAGCATGGTTGTTTTCGCCTTGTTTGTTGACTGACCGGTGTATGTCTTGCACATTTCTCGATTCATGTCATTCATCAATCTATGAAAGACTCATAAAGATGATTAATATAGAGACAGTTTCAGTACATCTACCATGCAACATGATCCATAAAAATGGTTAGGCGCAGTTTCAGTATATAATAATATCATGCAACATGACACATGTACCGATTCATACCCTATACATTCTCCAAAACAATTCTTCTCACAACTCAATCACGTCAACATACATCTTCAAAACCCGCAACTTTCACCAACTTGGTTCGAAAACCCATCTCCAAATGTAGTACACTAACTCCAAATCTCAACCGTAAAACCATAAAGATGGTTAATATAGGGGCAATTTCAGTACATCTACCACGCAACATAACACATATGCTGATTCATACCCTATACATTTTCCAAAGCATTTCTTCTCACAACTCACCCACGTAAACAAACAACCCTGATCACCCCGCAACTTTCACCAACTCGGTTCGAAAACCCATCTCCAAATCCATTACTCACAACTCCAAAAACCCTAAATCCAAACCACACCCACACTCCATTCCATTGGGATCCGTCCATCCTCCAAAAACACTATACATGATTTGATGTTTGATATGTATCCTCAGCTTAGCCCACGACGGCCATTACAGAAAACCCATCTGCCAATAAACCCTAAAAGATTCTTCCTTTTTTTTTTCTCTCTCTCAACACATTTTGGCAATATGTGCAATCCAACCATCCAAAAAACCAAAACATAAATTTGATAATAATAATAATGTTAGGAGTGGAAAAATTTGAATGTTTGTTCGGATTCCTAATAGAAGCATATCTATGTCTTTCTGTCACCTTAATAATTACGTCGTGGGCTAATGCTATGGCATCAGTATGTATGTGTGTAGCCCCCACTAGTAATATGGTGTGTTTGGTGTATATGAAGAAAGAAGTTTTGTACAATTGGTATATGTTCCTTTTGGGTTGGTTCGATATCGGTTTGATGCGTGGACGGTTCTGTGTAATGTGTTAAAGTTGAGGTACCGTGTGTGTTGGGTGTTACTGGGTATTTTTTACTCTAAAAGATTACTTATGAGGTGAGGTTTTTCTCATACCTTTATAGTGCACTGATCAGCTCTTTTTCACTTCTCGATATGTGATAAGCTAACAACTTCTCCTTCATGTATTGGTCGCTCAGTAAGTACTACACATCTATTGTTGGTGACTTGATTCCACTCGGTCTAGACTATCTTTGACTCATCTACTAGCTTTGATAGATAACTACAGAGATTGTTGTCAATCGGATTATAATACCACTATTGGGTGCTATTAGGGATTCTTACTGTAAAAGGTAGTTCATGGAGTAAGGAGTTTTCGCACATTTTTAAAGGGCATCAACTCCCTTCCACTTTCTCATATGATGCTCATGAAATTCTTTGCTTCTCTGGAATAATTTTTTAGGTGTTAATGTGTATGATAAAAATTTCTTCACCCTGAATGGTTAATTAACGTGTGCACAATCAAGATCAGCATCTCAGTCGAAGCTCGTACTGCGGGAAATTCCTTGCTATACTCTAGAGAATTCTCATGAAATTCTCATCTTCTCAACAGAAAATCTAAAAATATACTAATGTATATGATCTCTCTCTATCGAACCCTAAATGATAAGTAGACGATTACGATCGATATCTCAAAATCGAAATGGCCAAGTGTTGGTGGCTAGACACAAGAGTGGGGGGAATTAAGTATACTAACTAACCAAAATTCAATAGAGAAACCCTAGCTATCTAGCTAGTAAGGCAAATAAAATACCAAATTCCCCAATTGGGACCATATCTAAAAGATTAGATATCATATGAGTTAGAGATTGATCTTAGTGGTTGAATGATCAACAATAGTACTGAATCGAATGTCTGCCACTATATTTTTGATGGGCCCGGCTGCCGGAATCCAGGGGCCCACACGGCAGCCTAAACACGGCGGCTAGGGCTGGAGGTCCGGACTTAGGCGGTAAGTCAGATGGGCTGAATGGACAAACCCAGGAAGTGGAGTGAGGCCCAAAGCGACGGCCCACACGGCAGCTCCTAGGGTTACTTGGCGACACTTAGGGTTCCAAGACAAAGCGGACACGTGTCAACATCCTACGGGAGCTACAAACGAATGGCCAGGATTCAGCCTTGGCGACCAAGGCAGGGGTACTATAAATACCCCCGTACATCCTATTAACCAGAGGACAACACTTTGACCCAGCGGACAAACGCTCCGCGGTACGTTACTCGCCTCCCTCTCCCATTCTTAAACTGATCGCCTCCCCTTTTCCTTGAACTAACTTCCCCCCACGTTACTTACGAGGTACACCACTCCCGGAGGACCAACAGGCTTGGGCTTCCATTATTGGGCCAGGCGACAAGGTTGGAACAATTTTATTTTAAAAATATTTATTTTATTATTTAATTTAATTATTTTTCTCTCTAAATTAAACTATATAGTTTTGTTTGGATTATTTGTCTCGTTGGTTTCTCCAGCTGTCAGCATCCTAGGCCATTTGGGGAATCAAGAAATGATGGCTTGGTTCTAATCCAACTAAGTTTTAATTTAAAAAAATTAATAAAAATTAAAATAGGATTTTTTAGATTAATTAATTAATTATTTATTTAATTTGGTACGTGCTTTGGCTCATTGATCAGCCCACCTGCATGGATATGATGACTTGTGATTACGCTAATGCCAATATTTGATAATATGTTTCATAATATAAATTAATAGCTATTTAAAAAAAATGTAAAAATTATGATAATTATATATACTTAATTCCATTCATTTTATTGAAATAATCTCACTTTTACATCCATTTTTACTATAATTTTAATCACTTCGGAATTCTGATTCATCTGGTGCGTTAGTGCGATTATTTTCATAAATTTTAACCTTTAAAATTATACAAGACTAGTCCTTTTTACCTCACAAATGTATCCGTCTCTAAATAAAATATCAGCAACAAAATGCTCTAAAAGATGGTAAAGATATGACAAAACAATAACAGTTTATAATATACAATAACCAGCAAAATTATCCGTCACAAATTTTTCAATCACTGACATATATTAGGTAATTCACTACATTTTCCTCTAAAGATATTTAGCGACAGTAGCATTGGTGGCATATATACTATCTGTCTCTAAAGATCTACATAGGTAAAAAAATGTCATCTAGAGATGTAGATCCGGGTTTTTTATTTACCGTTCGATATTCTCACCGTACCAGACGTGACACCACACATATAGCAGAAATCAAGCCGTTTACGTTTCAAAATTACAGCCTGATCACCGTTTTTTTAATATCTCACGACACCAAACAGTCTCACCGATGCGATCTCCGATATTATTGTAACAAACACTAAAAAAAATGAAATGATACCCAAATTTTCAAGCTAGGGTCCCATAAGACATGTAGAAACAAAACTAAAAGTTCCAAAGTACTATTCCCAATTTGTTCTGAGGCATCATGCAGTCGTTCAATACATGAAATCATGGTTTCTTCTTGGAATTATATGAACCCTAAATGTCTCCAATTGTTATCATTCTGTTCATCAATTTTTTTCTGAGGCTGTAAGCAGCTGCACATTAGACAAAAATATAAGGGGGAGAAAAATTCCATCCAGACATATTATAAAATAATTGAGTACAAAATTATTATCTTTCCAATTGGACAAAAACAAAAATCACTCTCAATTTCTTGAAGGATGATTTCTATGTGTTGTGTTGTGTGGTGTGTTGGCTATGGCCTAACTTTCACTTTCTTGATCTATCTCTTTCCATGTGGAGATGATTTGGTTCGGTGGGTTCGGATGAATTCGAGTTGTAACGGGTTTCGTTACAGATCTGATTTGACCGAGTGGATTAATATGACGTTTGTATTAACTAGATGGTCAGTGATACTACTGATCAGTAGATTTGTAGAACCCAAAACTAAGAGTTTGAGAATTCTGGACAGTGGACCCAGTTTTAGATTTTGCCATGTTCTTGTTTGATGACTCGTATTAACTTTTGTGACTCTACGTGATTGATCTGCTTAGAGTAGTCTGTAGTTTGGGTACCTTGCAAGAAGATAAAATGGATGTTGGAGAAAGGATGATTGTGAATAAAGGGTGTTAGGCGAACTAGGGGGAGATGGTAAACACGAGAGAGTCAAGAGAAGTTAGAACTATACCGAGTAGAATTGACCTCCAAGGCGTATTCAGGACTGACCTCCAAGATGCATTCAGGACTGTAAAGCAGAATGATAAGTTGCACAATATTCAATACTTTGTTAAAGTATCATGATCCTTTCAAAATCAGGAATGAAGTTCACAATATGAACGAACAGAAATTACACCTATCCAAAACTATTCATATATAAATAAAATTAAACTCTTTAAAAGATGGAAGTTAAACATAAAAAATTACCCAATACTCAAATATTCTGAAAATTGCAAAGAGGCCCCCCATGTAAGGTTAATTGCATATATATTATTAACTTACACCAAAAGCAACTGTCTCTTCCTTACTATATTATTGCTATCTATTTAATTTTATCCTTGTAAGGAATTTATTTTAATATTTGAATGAAAAAATGAATAAAGTGAATTTCTTTTTATTATTAATTATAAGAATTAAAGTTGAGATATATTCACGTGAGATGTTTCATATTTTAATTCACATATTATATTATAAGAAATCATTTCAAGAAGAAGTTAGGCTTATAATCATGCAACCAACAAGCTTGTAAAACTTTTACGTAAAGAATAGTTACTCTAATAAGGCTAAGATCCACTTAATCTTTGGATTCAAATTTCAAATTTTGATTTAATATGTATTTTTACATATATTTAGAGATCGGTTAGTGTTTTCATTATATGTGATTCGGTGGATTGAATCATTTTATCCAGTTCTGCCGAGTGACATTGAATCATTCTGAATCTTCATCTAACTTCATTCATCGTAAAAATATACGGAAGAATATAATCATAGTTGATATAGAGTCATATTAAGTTGATTTTCAATGAACATTGAGGAACTGAATTTCACTAGCGCGAAGGTCGAACCACTAAAACACCAAAACACAAATAAAATTTTTCGGTGCACTATACCTAGAGGAGGTGGAGCTGCTCGTCAACCCTAACCCCTACCAAAGCTTTTGGGTTTACTGAACGGTTTGGTCAATATTTCAGCCTTATCAGTTTTGCCCAGTAAAGGATCAGGATTAACCAGCTTATTTGTAATCTGCTTCTCGTGTTTATCATCACAACATATTGCATTTAATTTTCTCTACACCCTCTCCCAACTATCTCACTAAAACAACTGCATGATAACAACCAACTCCAAAAATCTCAAAAAAAACCCGTGACATTAACCCATCATAATGTACATTTAATCAGACACCATACACTACAACAATAGATGAATCAAGTCGAATGAAATCGAATCAAAATGTCTCCATCCAACATGACAAGACATCATCGATCGATCAGAGTAGACATTTTCCACAAACGAATTACTCAGAAACTTCTGATCATCTCAAGCCAACTTGGGTAATTAGGATGGAAACAAGCAAAGAAGAGACAAATTAAACCATAATTTTGATGAACTTCCAAGAAACAAGAAACAACCCACATAACTAACAAAAATGATCAAAACCTAATAATTAACACTGTGATCATAACGTTTAACAAATGGGGAAGTGAAGAGAAGGAAACAACAAAAAGGAAATATACAAAGTTGAATCAGTCTTTTTCTATAGGATTTTAGTTTTTTGTTGTCTTGTGTTGTGTGTTTAGTTTAGTGTCTTTGGTTTTTCTTTGTTGTTGTTTGGGGATGATGGATCATGGATGAACACCCTTCTTGTTGGCTTGTTTGGGTTGGTTGGTGATTTGGATGTCTCGATAATTCGAGTTGTTGGGAGGAGGTAGTTGTTGTCGTGGTGCTTTGTTGAGAATTGTTTGTATTTTGATAACTTGAGTTGTTGGGAGAAGGCTGCTTATAGATCATGTCTATTATGGATTGTTCGTAAATTAAATGTCTGGGGTGTATAGTCTTGCTACGTACTGGACCTGGTTAGGGGTGTCTTACTGGGCTATGACCTATATGAGTTTTGTTGTTTTGATTATTAATTGGGACATCCGCACTGGTTTATATGAGTTTTGTTGTTTTGATTATTAACTGGGACATCCGCACTGGTTGTACTAATTATTTTGATACCAGCTACAACAGATAAACAAGAGGTCGGACAGACTTCCAAATTGATAACCTCCCAAATTTTGCCAAAATATTTAAACCATTGGTTATAAATAATTGGGACGGGATTAGAATCTTCGTTCTACTTGTCTCAGTTGGTTAACCGAGATAGAGGAGCTCCACAACGGGTAAACTTCAAGCTGAAAGAATGAATTGTACATTTTATTCAGGTTAAGCATAAAAAAAATACTGTAAACTTATTTGTAACCTTTTCACAACAACTCAAATTACCGAGAAAGTTCACATAGTATCAATCAATACTAAGATGAAGCATATCCATATATTTTTTTCCAAGACATGGATCGTGGGTTGCTTGGTTATTTCTTTTAAATTTCCTTTATGAAATGTTTGGCTTCTCTTTGTATTGAATGGTTTATGGTTTATCCTTTTATAGGCTTTTTGTGGGAAGAAGATGAATATGTCCCATGTGCTCTTCAATTCAACCCTAGTAGTGTTCCTATATATGAAAGACAAATACCTAATTATAAATCCCACTTTTTTTATCAATATAAAAGCCACATTTTCCTTCTCAAAATGATAGTACTATATGTATACAAAGGTATAAACTTTACAAGTATTTAATATGAATGTGTATTTTACATAGTTTGGATTTACTTATCATAGGAATTGTGAGATTGAAATATTGATGGTAAAAAAATATGAAAATTTAATACGGTCTTTCTCTTTGAGATTGGGGACCAGCGGACTCGTGAGATTCAAAGTTGATGAGATCATTCATAATATGTTCAGATCGTTTAAGAAAATTGATGAAAAGAATGATGGATTTTTTTGAATTCATGCATTCAACGAACCCTAAAACGAGAATAACATATACTAAACGTGGTTGTGTTCGCTGAGAGTCTTAGCTGAGGCAGGGTGTTTATCAGATTACAAATGTCAATGACTACAAAAATGATGAAAATATTTTCTCGTCACTTTCTAATGTTGATTGTTGAGATCTGTGTCAAAGTTGTCCTCATTAGTGAAACTCGTAGTAAAATAAAAGAGAATTGAGTCCTAATGAAATATGAAATGTGACAACATATTAGTAGTGATCTTCAATGAGTAGATTAAATTTTAATTTATTTTAAATACCATTTATATTTTTTTCATTCTCTTGTAAAAAATACATTAAAACATTAATATATGTGGGGCAAGGGGAAATTCATTGTATGTTTTTTTTTTTTGTATATTTAGTGAGTATAGTAAAAAACAAACAAAAAGTGTCAAAAAGGGGATATTATAAGTGGTAACATGTCACACACTTGAAAAGAATAAAGCAACCCCAAAGGTACACCATATTTTTCACAAATAAAAATAAATAAAAATCAAATAAACCAAAAGAAAATTAAATTATAAAAGCTTCTTTTGAAATGACATATACTTTGCTAGGAAGGATCTAAAGAGAGCAATGGCCCTGGATTTTCTTGCCTTGGCATGTGGTGGGATCGATTCCGTTCGATTTGGTTCAGTTCTCTGTTAAACAGTTCACTCTTTGTTCGGTTAATAGAGAATTAACTGAACTTTGATGAAATAACATAGTTTTCTAGTCATTTCAGTATCAAACTATCAAAACTAGTATGTTAATTAGCTGAAACTCGTTGGTTTTTAATTTTTATTTAATTATTTCATCCAAATTCAGTTAAAGTCACAACTAAAATAAACAATGGTGAACATTGTCTCTACTCTACATACCCTTTTGAACATATGAGTAGAAATTCTGTTCAATCTCATCACTTAAGATCGATTAACGAATGTGTGAATCTCTCGATTGATTTTGATATCTTACAACAACTATTAGATTATGATGAATGTGTTGAAAACAAATATTTCCCTTCATCAAACTAAGTGAAAATTGGTTTGATGAGTGAAATTTTAGTACTATTTTTTAAGAAATTTCCTCCCAAATGGATTAATAGTGATAGCTCAAGAAACAATCCATGTGGGTGGGGAAGAGTCACTTTAAATCCAAAAAGAGAAGGTTGCCTTGCCTCTACAAAGGCCAAAAGTCAATAAAGCATTCAAAAAATTGCCAATTTTTTTTTCAAGAAACTAAGAACCCTAATTTTTAGAAATTGCACAACAAATTTCCACTTCAACCGTGCATGTAATCATCACTTCTTTAGAATATATAAAAAAAGGCTTGAATTTGAGTTGGAATATGAAGAAAAAAAAGGTTAAGTTTGTGACTTGTATCTAACTATTTAACACATTTGAACGATATTTCAAGACGGGAGAGGCAGGTGTATGAGGTTTTTTCGCAATCATGGTACCTCACAATGCTCATCATTAATTTAGGTTCACTCGCATGAAAGGTTCTACAACGGAATGATATGTTGCTTGAGACCTTGAACATCAAAGGTACGTACAACCTCCTAAACCTGATGACTCTCTTTATTATTCGGTGGTGTGAAGACTTCATTTTTTTTTTTTTTTTGGTGTGAAGACTTCATTACTCCTCTCTTATTCGGCAATTTTATTGGCTTTCTATCGTGCACTAAAACCTATTCATTTTTCATGTTTATCGAGAGGGTAAACACTCTGTAAATTCAATTTCGAGTAATGAACTTACACTATTGAATGGGTTTTCTTTCATTTTCATTACAAGATTCACTACTATTTGTATTAGGTTATCAATAAGTTAGTAGGCTAAAGAACCCAATATCCCCAAGAGAGATAAGCCTAAATTTGAGGCCCATTTAACGTAAAAGCCATATTCCATTTCAAATTTGGGCCAGAGATTTTCCAGCCCATGGGCCATGGCCTAGTTTCAAGACCAAGTACCAGCACTTTCCTATCTACCTCGAGAGCCCACTTCGTGAATAATGTGTATTATTGGGTTGCCGGTCTGACCATGTGTTTCAAATTACGACGACCAGAAGTAAAATACAATTTATTTTAAATATTTTTAAACATAATAATTAAAATCGAACTATTGAAATACATATATGAGTATTTGAAGAGTAGTATAACCGTCTAAATTTTTGTAAATCATGATTGAATAGTAATTATATCGAGACTGTATCAAAGTAAGACTATTTGTACGAATACCATGAGTACACCATTGCCTTGAGTTCAACCGTCTATCATGATTGAACTGTAACTATACGAGGACTGTACTAAATCACTCTAATGAATAATTCAAGATCCAACCGATTAAACGAGGTGAAATCGTGGTCGAATATGAGTTGGTGAGTAGGTTTGGCAATGGGTAGGGTAGGGTCAGGGTATGGGGTCAACCGTACCCTTACCCTCAGGGTATAACTTTGGAAAATACCCTGACCATTTACCCTACGAGTTTTCAATTGTCCTATCCTTACCCTACCCTACAAATACCCATAGGGTTCGTGGGTACCCTAGATATTTTAATATATTCTTATAACACAATTTTATCGATAATGATTATACCAAAACACATCATTCTCAACCACATAAATAAAATGAAAAATATTATATAACCACTAGATATATATAAATTAGTCTATAAAGTAATGTTATACAAATATTACGATCAATTTCTACTATCATCATCATTATACATTCTAAATCAAAACTTGAATCATGTGTAAGTAAATAATTAATGGTTATAATGTGCTTTTATATTAGTTAATTGTGAATCATCTCACGAATCAACCGTAGACAATAGTTTGTTTGGTAATTTTACATAAAAAATACTTAGATTTATAGTAAGGTTAAGGGTAAGGTATTTTGCGGGTAGGATTTTGGTCATATCCTTACCCTACCCTTATCCTACTTTTTCAACTAAGAGAATACCCTTACCCGGTCAACACAGGGTATTATCCTCGTTGACCAGGTAGGGTAGGGTATCAATTGCCATCCCTATTGGTGAGTTACCCATATGCAAATATCTTCTTCTATGAAGGGTAGGCTACCGTCCATTGGACCACTTTAGGGTTTTTGTATATATAAGGAAAGTGATGTGCAAAAATGGGTTAGCATTGACGGCAACAACCCATTATCTCAATAATTTTCACGGCAGGAGGACACGTGTCGTTATTTCCTCCATGCAACGTTTACACACTCACTTTTTTCGTTGAAAGATTCATCACTTTGTTTTTGCACTTTTGGTCACCATAACTATTACTAGAGTTGATAATAGATATTGTTTGTTCTATCATCTCGAGATGTAGTGTTTATTTAGAATTATTGTTTGTAAATACCATAGAACAAACCGGGGGTGTTGACTTTTAACTTGGATGGTTCAGTTAATTTGAAGTCGGATCAAACAATCACGAGAGTTAAGAGGTTTGATTCAAGAGAGTGTTTGACATGTTTATAACAGCCTACAATTAGAGCCTATGTGTGTGTCTGATTACCGTGCAGAGTTACGAGCAGTTGTGATAACTTGGGAGAAAGTGTATCAAAGAGTACAAGTATAGCTCGACTCCTGATGTGTAGTGAGCTTGATACGTACGTCACGATAATGAAGGGATCCACCAACAGTATTCTACTGTTGTGGACCAGATTCACAAATTGTTACCAAGGGAGTGGAAGATCGAGTTTATTCATATTTATCACGAGGACAATCATGTAATCGACTACTTAGACAGATTCTGGCATGAGAATCACATTATAATGTACATGATCTATTGTTGGCATGTTACTCACGTTATAATGTGATAATTCTGAGAACCGAATGAATTTTATTAGTTTTTCAGAGTTTTTTCTACCAATTAAATACCATTCAGATTGGTGTAATTTAATACATAAATGCCACGTGGAATCATATCTTTCAAAAAATCTCCTTACCATTTCAAGGAAAGTTCATAAATCATCAAATTAACTCGACATCACAATTCCACGTCGTCCATACCTACACGTGGCACCAACCCACCGGTCCCAAAACGTCAACAAAATCGCCCTTTCAAAGCAAACTCAAACCGTCGTCGTTTAGCATGCCACCTGTCCACCACAAAGCCAACACGTGTTGCCTTCTCCGTGGTTCTCTCCGTTCGCCGGCCGGCAGGAGGTGGGGCTGCCCAATCAGGGAGGAGATTCTGATCACGATTTGACACGGTGTACGGTGGGTGACGTCATGCACCGGTGGATGCCACGTGGGAAAATTGGGATTGTGAACGTGGAGGGTTAAGAAACCTTGGACGGTTTGGTTCCTTTTGGAAAAGATGGCTCTTGCTTGGTTGCTTTCCAATACAGTAAGATTGGACCCATAAGGAAGGAAAATATCAATCGATACGGTACGATTTTGATACGATTACGATTCGATTATGGTTTTTAATGATTTAAATGGTTGAATCACATGCACTTATAAGTTGAAAACACTAGTTAAAAGAAGAAAATTGTGTATTTTTAATCAAGTTGTTGTGTTGCTGGGTGTTATTGTTTTGTTAATGACGAAGGATACGTGATTGAGTTTACCTCTTCGATAGTCTAATGAAGGTAAACTCTGATCCTAATCTAGGAAAATATCTATGTACGAAGATGATTCATTCAACTGTCTAACGGAAACCACACATGCTACTGAGCCTTCAAGTTGCTATGATTTGGATGTCCATTGGCTAGAGAACCATGACCTGGGTACGTTCTTTATCTAGTATAAGACCCTTGACTATCGTTTAATAAGGAGATTCTCATCTTGAGAATCGAACCCAAGAGCCATGAGCTATCGAGTCAAAAGTTGAAGTAAAACAAGATACAATACTCACACACAACCTTCAGTGAAGTATAAAATCCAATATAACCCATTAAAACATATACGAACCGAACCATTACCGACCCTAACCGAGTAGAATCCTCACATGTTAGCCAAAGAAACCCATCAAATAGCTACAAAGTGTATAGTCACGAGATGGATTAGTAGAATTTTGACAAAATGATTATAAAAGAACAAAAGACAAAAAGAAAAGGGACTATTATGATTAGAAAATTTGGAAAAAGTGGGTGAAATAGTGTTAAAGCAAACTTTAAGTACCAATTAGGTTAATTAAACCACATTTTTATGAATAAACTAATACAAATTGCTACTATTTTATACTAGATTAGTCGCGGCCTGTTGGCCGACTTCAACATAAGATAAATATTTAAAACATTAAATATTTAGTACGTCTGGACACAGCCCCTTCGAGTTGGCCACGGGGCTTCCTATCCCTTCCAAACTCAGTCGAATGTCTTCGTACCTCCTAAATTTTAAATTCTTTACAAAGTGAACTCATTACTTTAATACGGGTTCGGAGCAGTCCTACTAACGTCAGCGGTGTATTTTTTTGGCAATTTTACCACGTCATTGTTGATATGTAATAGAAAATATAATTTGAAATTTAAAAAACTAAAGATATTTAAAAAAATTAAAGGTATACCTGCCAAAGAATTAAAAAATAACTGTAGACAGCCCATTGGCCGATTTTTTGTGTCAATATTTTACCGAAAAATATTTATTTTTATTTTTATTTAGATTACTTAGAAGTGTGGTTGAATTTTTTCTACTTTTTAATATATAATAATTTAATTCATATGTTGGTAAAAAATTATAAATTTGTTATCAATTGTTGGAATATAATAAATAAAAGCATTATAATTATGCTTTCTTGTTGTTACGTTGAAAACACTGCAACTTTTCTTTGATTAAATAGTAAACTACTCCAATCATTCGGTGTGGCATTGTTGGTTGTTCACTTTGTCTCTTAAACATGAGGTTGAGAGTTCGATCCTTGTTCGTGAGAAAAGAATCAAAAAATTTTGTTTGCCAAAACCGATTTTTATCCAAAATACCCTCATTCCTAGAATAAGGAGAAGCTCTAAAATCCCAAAACGCTGACGTGTCAACTGAAAAAAATGATATTTGCTTTAATGTATTAGTAGATATACACTATAGAGTAAAAGAATTCAAAAAGGCAATTTGCCTTTATTCCTTGTTTTTTCTATTGTAAAGCACAATAGATAGAGTTTAATACTCATACATCTTCAAATATATAAAATTTAGATTCTATTTTAAATTTAAAGTTTTATTTTTTTTTTGGTTTATATGGTTGTCGAAATAAAATAATACTTACATATTAACTTTCATTGTCGAAGGCACAAGTCCCTACACAAGACACTTCATTTGTTCTAAGACGACACATAAAAAACTTTTGTTAGTTTGACCAATATAAAAACTCATCTAGGAGACCATAATCGGTAAACCAATGTAATAAACGTAACAAATTTGTTAAAGCAACACTTATTTTGTGTGACACATATACAACTTCATACACGTTAAATCACGAGGACTCGTATTTTCTTGAATCTTAGAAAAAAAGAACATTGGATACTAATAAATGCCATTGTTGTTGACTTGTTTGGTACCAAAGTTTTTTAATAAAGAAACCCTCTTTGCCTTTTTCCCCAATTTTTCTTTTTTTATATAATTATTAAAAAACCCATTAGGACCATTTCGAACCTTCGAAAGCCAAAATCCAAACCCTCTGATTAACACACAAACAAACTTCTTCTTCTTCTTCTTCTTCAATTCAATCGCATTTTTCCACTCTTCTTGACCGATTCCGTCTGAATTCTTCTTCCTCTTCAGCATCAGCATCAGCTGGAATTGGAATTCCCTCCCTTCATTCATGGTAAGTCAGCTCAAAGTCTTCATCTTTCTCAATTGGGTGGGCAAATTGAGATGATTTTCAACCTTCTTTGGAAATTTTGGATTGTGGGTATTGTTTCTTTCAACAGAAAGAAGAGAAATTTTTGTTGCTTTCTTCTGGGTTTGAACTTTGAAGAGACTTTACTCACAATTCTGTTAAAAGGGGAGGGAAAGGGAATTGAATTCCGTTGCATTTATGAGTATGGTTGGATCCCCCCAAACAGATTTTCACATTCTTCCTTTGATATGGTTGAGGAAAAGGGCAAATTGTTTAGATTGTCAAAGTTTCAGCCTTTCAGGCCTATATCGTGACTATCTATCTGCCACCCTTTTGCCCCTTTAGAGCTGTCAAAACCCGGGTGGGTTTGACGGGGTCATGGGTTGAGTTAGTCGGGTTGCAGGCTAGTCGGATCACGAATTTTATTGAGTTATGAGTTACCCAGATCACATTTCACTTGGTTCACGAGTTTAATGTTGGGTTTTGGTCATTTTAAAGTATCAATCTTTCGGGTTCGACGGGTTATGGGTTTTGTTAGCTCGTCAGGTCACAAATTGATTGAATTACGAGTTACCCATATCACATTTCATTGGTTTTGAAATGGTGGGTTTCGGTCTATTCAAAGTACCAATCTTTTGGGTTCAACGAGTTACAAAGCTCATCGAGTTACAAGCTCATCAAGTCACAAATTGCTTAAATTATGAGTTACCCAGATCACATTTTCACTTGATTCACTAGTTTTTGGTCTATTCAAAGTATCGATTTTTGGGTCGGGCTGAGTCGAGTCAGGTCGTGTCCAAAAAGGACCAGCAAGTTGATTCAATTGTTTTTGCTTGCCCCTTTCCCCTTTCAGTACGGCAATTACTACAAGGCCTAGCTAACCCATCATCAAGTTGTTTGATTCATCAGTCCAAAGGTTAAACCTTTGAACAGACAACCTCATCAATTTTTGCTATTTGAGGTTTCATAGTAAAACAGAGAAAGATGTCTCATTTATGTTCTGTCTTTCTTCTGCAGATTCTTGGAGCCTCTGTGAATTGCTAAAACCTGTAGGTAAACCTCCTACTTTGAAGCTTTTGTGTGTGTTTTGCTCATTGGTTATAGCCAATCCCGACGTGGAGAATTGTTGCATCTCAGTAACTCGGGTTCTGCAGGCTAAACTGTGAAGAAATGGGATGCATAGTGTCTACACCAAAGGGTGGGAACAGGAGAAGACCCGCGAGCATTGGGGAGCTAACGGTCTATGTACCCGGGTTTCGAATACCTAAGCCCGTTGATTTCTCCCTCGCTCTCGGTGACCACTTGTCGAAGAATCTAGTCGAGCAGCTCTCAGCGTTAAGGACCCGGATCGTGGTCATGGCGGGACAAGAAGCACCTACTGTTACCAGGACAAGAAGGAGAGCTACACAGCATGGTAGTTAATCAAATTTCTGCAGTCCTAGTTCGAGTAGGATTATCGCTGTTAGCTTATAACGAAATTCGTGTTTTAGGTGGCTCAACGTTGGCTGATCTACATCAAGCTCTCGAAGATTACTTGCCTGTTCTCGTCGGGTTGGTTAAAGACGGTAGCCAACTACATTACACGATCCAATTCATGTGGATGAATCAAGAGGATGAGGCAGAGGTAATCTGGATAAGTTTGGATAGTTGATGATGTACCAGTTTTCTTTTCTGCATCTTGAACATGAACATGTCTTTTCACAGGAGACAGCAATGTCGAATGCCTGGTACGAGATCTTGTCCGTGTTGCACTTGATGGCGGTGCTATCGTTATCACAGGCGAATCTGTTGCTACTCCCGAGAACGTCCTCCGATGGCTATCAGCCTAAAGTATCAGAAGGTTGGTATCTATAATCTGCAGTAGAAAGCATTGAGCTTTGTACATTTGTGCTTGAATATGTTTCTTTTGGTGATAGAGAGTAGGAGAGCTTCTGTTGACATATTCTTGAAGGCTGCTGGATACTTGGATTGTGCAGTTAGGCATGTTCTTCCGCATTTACCGGCAGCTCTAAGGTCGATTCGTTTGATCGAATGAAGATTTGTGTAGAGTTATTGACAGTGATTTCGAATTCTGAATGTGTATTGTTGTTGGTTTTGTAGGAGAGACTTGCCCGTAGACCTTGTCGAGGGAGTTCTTCGAGCACTTTCCTTGCAAGCATTGGGTCAGGTACTACTGTTAGTAAATAATATAAGATAATCTATCCAAAATCCTCGAGTTGATTGGAATGTAACGGTTCAGGACAAGTTCTGGCTTGTTTCAGGAGCGAGAGCCTTGTTCTAGAGGTCTAGGAGGTCGGAAATAGTTGTCACGAGAATGCTACGGTTTCCATATAAGTGACATTTATCTCGATTGACCGATCTTTTTTCGTTCATTTTCTGCGCAGAGTGTTGACATCCAGCTCGGGATGGCAATCGATAGCGCGAAAGCCACACTTGCAGTGAAGCGGAGGCTTGCTTGTGAGATGGTCAAGTACTGGCAACAGGTAAATAACCGTTTTGCATCCCAACAACTCGAGCTGTTGAGAGCAATTCCTTAACATGTCCCTACCGTCTTCGAACCTCAGGCTCAAGATAACATAATGAATCTTCCTCTAGCAAATGGTTGGGGAGAAAAGCACCGTCTTTTCATCAAATGGAAACATGTGGAAGCAAAGGTTAGGGTTTCTGTTCTTCATCTTTCTTTACATCCTGCCGTGTCCATCAAGCTTCATATGTTTACGAAAACTGGTACGAAAATTTCGATCAGGCTGCTGCATACTACTACCACGGACTGATCCTCGACGAAGGCAACACAGAGAAATCTCATGGGATGGCTGTAGCTGCATTGCAAGCTGCAGATGAGTTCTTCAAAGAGAGTAAACGAGCTTGCGAAGCATTCAACTCAGCCTCCCCTACGTCGAGGTAACACCTTAACGCAATAGAGATCAATATAGACAACTCGACGAGAACAGGAATCGAGATAGATACCCTGCCCCAAACCCGAATACGAATGCAACCAACTAAACTGCAGCAGCAATGCAGCATCCTTAAGTGTTTCTTCTTTCATTTTTCTGCAGAAATACACCACTTTGGGGCACCATGAAGTACCTCTCAGAGAAAATTCCCAGAGACACTTCCAGCAAAGTCCGAATCAATCGTGATCTCTACTCCCACGAGAAGTAAGTACATTGCCATGTTATATCTCAATAACTCGAGTTGTTGAGAGAGGATTCTGAACAGATTCTTACATTGTTTTACTAACATATGCAACAAATCAGGGCCACCGAGGCTTCAATAAGCCTTAATACACAGACTGGTGGTTACCGAGATTCGGAATCTTGACCTCTTGTTTGGTCAAAGCCTCTAATACCATGTCAAGAACCATTAGATCTCATCTCTGATGACTTTTTTGCAGGATCATGGAGACAGCACCAACGCTGCCTGATTTCGCGCTGGCGCTCAAGCCCGACGACTACCAGCTTCCTCCCCCGGATCCCTCGTGGGACCGCGAGAACGAGGGTACCGGGTTGGGATCCAATGCCAACCATGTCAAGAGCTGAAAAGAGATGGATTGGAGGTAGATACACATATATATACAGAAAGAAGGTGTCTGCAAAACTTTGAACCAAAGGAGGGAAAAGGGACACTCTTTTTACTCTTGAAAATTCTTCCAACGTGTAAAAGTAATCGTTTTTTTTTCCCTAAGCTGATAGAAACTAAAGTTCTGTTCTTTTTTCTTTTTGTTTTTAATATTTCAACTCAGAAGAAAGTTTGAGTGTGTAGATCTGAAGAAAGAATGGTAATAAGAGTTCATTTCCTTTTCATATAATTGTTTCTTTTGTTATTTGATTCGGGGTTTTTCGATCGAGTTGGTAAAACACTTGGTTATGGTTATGGATGGTGGATATTAGATTGCTTAAATAATAGAAATATTGCTGATCGGTCAACGGGTCAGAGAAATGGACTACACATGCTCCATCAAAGCCACGTCGTCATTCCGTCCAAAAAATGGACGGAGTGGTAATCGGTGAAACGAAATGTATAGTTCGATGGTATTTAATGTAAGAAAAATAGTTTAGTGGTGAGTATGAATGAAAATGAAAATTTAGTGGTATTTGGTGTAATTAAGTCTTTTTATTATAAGGGATAATTCTTAGCATATATAGAACGAAGAAAGTTTGGCCCATTTAAGTTCGGCCCAGCCCATATCTCTCAGACAAATGGCGGGAACTTTATATAAATAGCATTTCTTCTCTTTAGGTTTTCCCTTTCTCCACAGAATTCCGATCGTCTTCTCCGACGTCCATTCTTCTCTGAATCTTCTTCCTTCTTCTGAATCGGACCAAGCAAATGGAGTCGAATCGTCGGAACAATCCGCCGGCGAGGCACAACCCCGCCGGAAAACGTAACGCCAAAACTCCCAACATCCAGGAACAGTACCCTGCGGAAGAACTCTTCGTCAAGCTCGTGATTGCCCAATCTATGCCGGTGCTATTCGTTGACGGTACAGCTTCCATGCGCTTTTTCAGCTCTTTGAATCCTGCTTATTCTAGACTCACTTGTGCCGATGTAAAGAAATCTGCGATGAAGTATTACGCTAGGGAGAAGAAGTCTCTGATGTCGAATCTTAGGGATTTGAATTGTAGAGTCTCTTTGACCAGCAGTCTCTGGTCAGACTCAGAGCTTGAACGCGTGACGTATCTCTACTTGAGCTGCCAATGGATTGATCGCCAGTGGGTGAAACAAAGTAGGGTTTTAGGGTTCCTGAAGCTTGAATCGGAGTGTGGTTGGGAGCCGGAATCCGAGGTTGTTTCGTCTGCGATAATGAGGATCGTTACTGATTGGAAGCTTGAGGGTAAGATCCTGTCGATAACCTTCGACAATCGGAGTTACAACAAGTTTAATGATGGCTCCCTAGGGTTGTTGCAGTTGCAGAGTTCGTTGAGCTCGAACGGGGAGCTTCTTCGTGGGAAATGTGTGTATCAGATCATCGATTCGTGCTTTGAACACGGGTTCTCAGCGATCTCCAGCATCGTCGAGAAGGTACGAGACGTTATTGGAGTCATTGACTATAGAGGCTCTAAGAAAGTTAAAAGGATGTGCAGAGAGGAAGGTCTAGAGTACAAGAGATTGATTATGGATATGCCATTGTTGAAGAACACTACCTACGATATGCTTGCTTCTTTCGTCAGGTATCGTTCTGTGCTCGTCGAATTCTGTAGTCTTGCTGCTAATGGAGTGGATGATCCATTGTCTGAAGATGAATGGAGTGTGCTGTCCAAGCTGATGAGCTTCTTCGAGGGGTTCAAATCGGGTTTCGATATCTTCTGCAATGTCTATAACCCAACTGCTAACTTGGTTGTCCCTGTTCTTCTCACGTTGAGTGAAGCTTTTGCTCAGTACAGAGATGATGAGACTCTCGTCGGAGAAATTTGTTCCGGTATGGAATCGGAATTCGCAGCTTACTGGGATGGTGAAGGTATTCCAATGGTGTACTGTCTTGCAACTGTGTTAGATCCTAGGTATAAACTGGATGGTCTGTTCAAGCTTCTGGATGCTTATCATGCTAACATGAAGATCCCAGTTCAAGATCAAAAATCCGAGATCAAGATACGCTTCGTACGCTTCTACGAAGCGTATGATGCGTATTTCCAGCAGTATCGATCTCAGACTGTTCGAGCTAAGCATCTGGCTCTTCAATCAGAAGGCTGCAGTAGTTTTGGTACAGGTACCAAGAGTGCGGTTCGCATTGCTCGTATCGCTCGTACGAGCGATACGAGCAATGCAGAAGCAGGAGGAACAGCGTTGCACGCTGAGCTGAACTATTACTTGTCATCTGACGATGTGTCGAGATTCAACGACATCGAAGGAGGGCTCGAGATGCTGGATGTGTTGGAATGGTGGAAGAGTATCGGCATTGGTCGATACCCGGTTTTGGCCACCATGGCTCGTGATCTGCTGGCTCCGGTGGCCTCGGGGAAGGTGCCCGAGGGCACGTTTCGATTCTATGCACCTGGGATTAACGAGATGAGGCGCGAGTTCGAGGCTCGAATTGCGGAGATGGTGGTGTGTTACAAGGATTGGATCGTTGCTGAAGAGAGGAAGCAGCATCTGTTTGTTAACGAATGTGAAGATGAGGATGACGATTAGGACGGCGATCGTCGACGGAGAGCTCCGGCGAGTGGCTTGGTCGTAGAAGGGATGGGGGTTAGTTAACGGTAACTTTGAACGCTTAATGGGTTATTTTGGCGGCTGTCTTCTAAGCTAAGATGTTAGTTAACAGCTTTTGAATGTTGGTTGGTGAATGGTGAATATTTTAATCACGGTATTGGGTTTCAATTCCTAGCCTACTGGGAATTGTAGTGCAATTATTAGGACTAATTCCTAGTAAGTCGGGAATTGGGTTCCAATTCTTGGACCTAATTCTATCCACCAAACGGCCCCTTGGTTAATCATATCCATTGATTCATGACGATCATTCGCATACTGATATATGTCGATGATTTTTGTAATCAAATTTATATTAGATTTAGAATTAATAATTTGATCAATCTAATGCTAAAAATTAGCTATTTTACCGCTATTCGATAGGTCTGTTGACGAGTTAGTTGCTAGTGAACTATTCAAGGCTCAACTTGTAAAAGTTACTAAAAAGCACGCTCAAAACTTGGTTTGTTAGTAGATTAGTCGAGCTTGAGCCAATCATGATCTGGATGAACAGGTTTGCGAGCTGGCTCAGCTCGTGAGTGGGCTGATAAGGGCATGAGCAGTGGCTCGAGTTCGATACAAACTTCAAATTTTTTACTCGAATGCTCCTAAAAAGTAGCGAGTCGAGTTTGAATTCGATGAAGTTAAGCTCAGTTCGGCTCATGAACAGCTCGGCAATCGATCAACAACTCTCCAATAACCAATCGACAACCCTTGATTAACTCTTCAGCAATCAACCGATGATTATTTGAATAACCTGTTATTAAAAATAACCGAAATGAAACCAAATGGAAACCGGGTCGGGAAAATGAACCGACCGGGTTATCTCATCCTTTTTTGGAGCGAAACAGAACTGCAGTGCGGGTTTTTATTTTTCTAACAGAGCGAATCGACGATGAAGACCACCACGGCGTCTCCGGCGGCGATGACGATGGAGGAAGAGATCCAATCGGCGACTCAAAGGTGCAAGAAAGTGATCGAGAGGATCGGAAAATTATCTCCGAGCACCAACATCACCGATTCATCCAAGCGCACTCTTCTCAAGCTCGCCAACTCCGAGCTCAACTTCCTCCATTCCCTCGATTCATCTCCGCCGCCGCCGCTCAGGTTTTGCTCCGATTCCAAATCCCTAGATTTTGTGCTTGATCCGATTCCAAATCCCTAATTTTGAGCTCGAACCGATTCCAAATCCTAATTTTGCTTCAATTTGTGTGGGAAAATGCTAATTCGATCGATTCGCAGCGTAAACATAGGCCATCTGGAGGCGGTGGTACACATCCTGGAGCAGCCGTTCGTCACCGGAGTTTCCAGAGTTTGCAAGAGAGTCTCCACTGGTTCTTCTTGTTCGTCATCTGGTGTTGTTCATGTTGATATAGTCTGTACGCTGAACAAGAAGCCAGTCTGGATCATCGTCTCCGATAGAAACCCTAGCTACGTCTACTGGCAAGGCTACCGCAGGGACAAAGGGTTGAAGCTGAGGATAGAACAAGTCATGGATGCTGCTTCCCGATCCACGAAGAGGATGACTCCTCGTTCGATTGTCCTGTTCTTCCCTCGTGGTGTTGGTGAGTCAATTCGGGAGAAGCTCGAGGATGAATTCGGAGCTTTTAAGCTTGAGCTGGGGACGAGATCGTATCGTGAAGCTGCTTCGGTTTTAGAGATAAAGCTCGACACTGATGAGTATCCAGTTACTGGTGCACCTAGGTTGGATGATCATCATCATCTTCAAGGGCTGGGTGGAGAGATCAAACTGAACTCGAATGATCCGTTTCGTTCTCTAGTCTTGGGGATTAAGACATGGTCAACTATGGATTCATCCAATCCGGGTGCTCTTAACGCCATTGATGATGAACTTCTGAACTTCAGTACTACATCATTGATTGCTATTGTATCTGGAATAAGCAATGGTTGTGCAGAGAAGGTTCTGTCCGGGCCAGATTGTCAATTGAGAGAACAGTTTAAGGGGAACACCGAGTTCGTAATCGGACAGGTAAGCTCAAGCTCAAGCTTCATCTCTCTCTGTCATTTTGGCTAACTAGAGTTTGATAAAATCTTGAAACTTTGATCTTCTGTAGGTAAAGTCTGAAATCCAGAACCCATTGCTTCCTGAACTGGTGCAAATCGTGTCCGGGAAGAGAGGCATTGTATGTCGAACCGTTGTTTCAGAATTCGAAGAGCTTGTGTCAATGTTTGCAGGTGCCAACGAGAAGTCCCGAGCTCGTGACTTGCTCAAATGTCTCCTGTAAGTGATTCATCATCCCCTCTAATGGTTTACACCAATGTCTGTGTCATGAACCGTTGCATCCCATCCCAGTAACTCAGGTTGTTGGGAGAGAATTCGGAATGGATCTTATATCATTTACTAACAGTCTGCAGCTTAGGTAGAATTGTAATAATTTGATATGTATCAAAACTCGAACAGGGTAGTGGAAGACACTCCTTCGGAGCGCATGACGAGCCTCCCAACGACGAGGAAGCTAGATTCGAAGAGCAAGATCATGTTTGGGACCGGTGACTACTGGCGTGCGCCAACTTTGACAGCGAACATGGCGTTTGTTCGAGCTGTGTCGCAGACCGGAATGTCGTTGGTCACCATAGGGCATAGGCCTAGGGCTTTGATAGGTGATTGAAGAAAGAGCTTAGGGTTTGATAAACTTTTAGTTTGTTTACCCACCAAATGACAAGAGACAAGTAGTCCTCCCCACTTGGTTAAGGTTAATTTTAGTTAATTTTTTACTTGTTCACTGCATACACTATCTCGATTTTTCAAGTTAGCTCGAGTTGGTAACCCACTAACCAGTAAAAGAACCGAACCATAGTTCGTAAGTGTTCTTTTCCCGCAGTAAAGCTCCTTACTCGCTTCCTTACAAGGAGCTTCGCTCAGTAAGAATCGAAGCATGGTTAAGTTATCGACTAATTGAGTCCATGAATATCAAAAGTTACGAAAAATCTATAATTTTACTCGTAATTTCGATATCCTAACCTCAATTAGTCATTAAGGTTAAACATCAAGTAATTCAATGAATCGTATATATAAATACACAAAAATAAGAGTACACTCACAAAGTATATAAATTAAAACCATGAACAGATAAAAAAATTGAAAAATTAAATTTAAAAAAAAAAACCATTTTTTTCAAAGCTTCAACTTAAACTTGCAATCACTAGCCTTAATATTAATCCTATTATTAGAGCTCAACCTATCCACAACCAAAACACAATTACCCAACACTTTAACCTTCCTCATCTTCAACGCGCCCAACTTCACCGCCACCGGCGCGTGAACCCTCAAATCCAACGGAATCCTCCCCGTCGTCTGCTGCTCCTGTATCGCCGACATCAAAGCACTCCCATATTTCTTCCTCCCCGCCAATCCCACGTGTAGCCTCGTCACGTTCCGATGCCCCTGATAGAACTTCGGAATGGGTCCACGGCAGAGCTTCGTGCCGGAGTACCACACGCTGATATCGCCGCCGCTCTCGTAGTATATCCCGATCTTGTCGTTCGGGTTGCTCGCCGTGACCCGGACGTCGAACCTCGCCGTGAGGGAGAGGTCGAGGTTGAGGCGGAGGTCGGAGATGCGGAGGCTGTCGACGGAGTAGTTGGGGACTTTGGGTTTGAAGATTAGGTAGATTGCGGCGGCGGAGGCTGCCGCGGCGATGAGCAGGAGGAGGAGGATTGAGACCGTCCAGCATATGCATTTGCGTATGCATGAGGTGTTGGGTTTGTTTGGCTTCATTTGTGGCGGCGGTGGTGGCGTACGTGACGGTGGAGGAGCAGCTGAGAGGGGTTTGGGATTGGGTGGAGCTTCTACGTCGGCCGGCGACGGCGGTGGTATGGGGTGGATTCTTTGGTAGGTTGCTTCACGAGCTGCCATTTTATTTGCTTGGCGATGACTTTGCTCCAACTTGTGGGGGGAAATGGAGTGTTAAGTTGGTCAAGGTGCTAGACTTATAATAACTTATATATATAGTTGTAGCCTATAAGAGACTCAAATCAATTTGACCGGTTTGAATCGGTCTGGTTTGGCCCGTTTAGACGTGAAGAGGGATGGTCAGCTCGAGTCAGGACTCCTCATCATCTATATACAGAGCTCTGAAATTAGTTATATTTGGATATATTTTCGTGTATTTTATTAGTTCGTCTTTAATATTATTTAGAAAACATTCAGATGTTCTCATGTTATGTTCAGTCCTGAATCTACCCCTAAACAAAAGTCGAGATGCATACATCATACATGTTCTACAGTAGAACATGTATGAGTATCGAGATATATGTCTTGACCCAACTCAAGTCTTCATCTATAACTTCTATGTCTCGCAACATTAAGCTTAGTTCACATTTCTCGAATCTTAATCATATGTTCATGGTAGGGGTGAGAATCGGTTTACAGTTAATCCGAGTTGACCAAACCCGAACCAGCCAACTACGGTTACCGGGTAGCCGGAAACCGGTAGATGCATCGGTTCCAGTGTATGGTTGGTTTTAGCTTTAAATTCACACATGTATGACACGTGGCATTGTAAATTAACTTATACTAAGTTTTAATTTTTCCGGTGAGGGGTGGAATTGAATCTCACCGGTTGTTTACCTAATCAATTTAAAGAATTAGTATTAAAGCATCTTTTAAGGATTTGGGGTATTGTTGGTTGTTCAGCTAAGTGAACACCCAGCTTGGCTAATGGTTACGTGGCTTGTGCCACGTGTGCAAATACATGGTTTAATTTTAAAGTTTATATATAGCATCCAAGGCTGAAAGTTGGGTAGTTGGTTTGAGTCGAAAGGGTAACTCATTATCTATTTTTCCAATTCGATTTTGTTAAAAATCAAATAGCCTAACTAAAATCTCGGGAGAATCTAAGTAAGTCATTCTTAACTCTAATAATCATACGGGGACTGAGGAAACAAGAACAAGAGGTCTGATTCACGATAGTTAGGGATGTTGTTTGGCAACGTTCTTGACTAATCATGGTACTTGCTCTATTGCCAAGGTTGAACTGAGGAGTGTCATGTCAAATTTATAATTGACATGAGACCTAGGCTACCGCAAAATAAGCACTACTCAACTTCAAGTGTGCGGTAATCATCCTAGAGTTGAATGACCTCACAAATCATTCTCATGTCGTCACACTCTACCATGCACAATAGCTTCTTCAACGTAATTGGGAGGTGCGGATTTCTCATGAGTACCATGAGAATAGTCATGCTACTGACCATTTGGCTAGTACAAATTCTTCTTCATCCACTGATTTCCATTGTATCGAGTATAAAGATCCATATTTACTTAATGATCACTTTATAACCAACTCGGCGTATACAAAAGACCGAGTTTCAAAAATAGAAGACCCAAGCCCTAAAGTGCTCTTTAAGATCTATCAGAAAGCCCAAACATATAAACTAGAAGCCCGGCCCAAACGAATGGATCCTATAATACAGACCAACAGCAATAAGGTGTAAGGTCAAGCTATTATTATTTGTTATTATTATTTAGATTCAAAACATTCAGACTCAAAGATAGACAAAATATCACAAGCAACATCAAATCAAACAAATGCAGCAAAATGAAAAGCCAAAGAAGCAGCATTCATTCACAAACAAGAGTGGTATGAGGTTTTCGAAGAGGACCTATTTCGGCATGTGGATAACACAGCGTAGGCACTTCCCATCTCTCATGAGTCCAAATGCTTCGTTGATGTCCTCGAATGGCAGGTCATGTGTGATGAACTCGTCGACCTTGATCTCCTGCAATAATGCAAACTGAATCATGAAGCTGTATCGAATCGAATGCAAGGACTCACGACAATGTTGATGATGATGATGATGATGAACTTGCCTTGTTCATGTACATTTCGACTAATGAAGGGAGGTCTGACTTCGGTCTCCCCCCTCCGAATAGTGTCCCTTTCAGGGTTCTTCCGGTAAGCAACAGGCCGTAGTGAGCAGATACCTCGGGTTTCGATTTTGGTACGCCGAGAGTGACTGTCGTTCCCCATCCCTGACGGGTTACGAAGCACGAGATGAAAAACTGATTCATGTCAAGTCAAGATGGAGGAACTTTGGTCCAAATGAATAGAGGTTGAGAGTGAGAGTTACATCACAACATGACTGCAAAGCAGTGGTTACCATCCCGGTGTCACCTATGCATTCGAACGAGTAATCTGCTCCTCCATCGGTGATTCGTTTGATCACCTGATGAAGGGGGGCAATACGAGATAAGCATTTCGAAAAATCAAGCGAAAATGAGCTGTGTGACATGGTTTATAAACAAGCAAAAGTACCTGTTGAACAGGTTCGATACTGTCGTTTGGGTTGATGAAGTCTGTAACTCCAAAAGCCTTAGCTGCACCATCCGAAAATATATAAATAAGATCTATGAACAGGTTGGTGAACCATTTCAGTTTAATGATTTGACTAGGAGGATACCCTTTTCACGTTTTTCAGGATTGGTGTCAACTCCGATGATTCGAGATGCACCTTTCAGTCTAGCACCTTGTGCAACCTAGTTAGTGACAGAATCAGTATTTAGGTAAAGAAACATATGGTTTGTCAGATCAGCCAGATGCTTACAGAGAGACCAACAGTTCCAAGACCAAAAATCGCCACGGTGGATCCCTCTGATACACCAGCAACATTCCAAGCTGCACCCAAACCTACCATGTACAGAACCCCTATACTGTTACTTATGCTTGAATGAATAATACAGGAAAACTGGACCCCTTAATTCTGAATGGCTAAAGACCTTATCATCTTCAGCTACAGCTACTGGCTGATAGATTCAGAGGATTTGAAATATAGATTTGTTCAATTTAATGAAAAGGAGGGAAAAGACTAAAGAGAGCTGCCATTATATAGTACCTGCAGCAACTCCACAGCTAAGAAGGCATATCTTCTCCAGAGGTGCAGCTGGGCTAACTTTGACAGCACACCCAGAGTGGACCACCGTATACTCGCTGAAACTCGACACTGCACAATAATGGAAGATGGGATTCCCTCTGATCGAAAACCTTGTCTTCTGATCGCTGTGCATCAACCCTCTTCTCTCCAGCCCCAGTACCTGGCAAACATTGCTTTTGCCTGATGTGCACTGCTTGCAATTCCTGCATTCTCCAGTAAACACAGTAAGCACATGATCCCCTTCTTTGAACTCGGTCACCCCGTCACCAATGCTCTCTACAATCCTGCACCATCGATGCAAAGTTTCAATGATTGAAAACAACTTACACGATCCTGAGGTGTTCAAATCTCCAGTAAATCTAGTGCATAAGCCTAAGATCCCTATATCTACAGAAACTGAAGATCTATAACCAACCAACTCTTAATGCTAGATTACTAATCCATACAGGCATACACATAACATTCAACTAATGCATATGGACATAATCCATCGCCAATGCTCAGTACAATTCTGCACAATCGACCCAAGTTTCAAGCATCAAGATCAATAGTCGCCAAGAGGGGAACTGATTCCGTGCTCCTGAGCTGTACAAAGCTCAAAGTAATCTAACAAAAATGTGTGTAAAATCCCTAGCTCTACTAATACGCAAAATCTAAAACCAAGATTACTAGTCCATACGCATAATGGGTATGGATATGATTGATGATCCCTTGTTTGAACTCGGCCAATTCTCTCGACAATTCTGCTAAGCGACACAAGTTCCAAGCATCGAATATCAATAATAGCCAAGAAGTAAACGACCGTATGCTCCTGAGATGTACAAATCTCAGGTAAATCTAACATAAATGTGCAAAATCCCTAGCTCTACCGATTCTGAAGATCCATAACTTCTTCATATTAGATTCCTACAGTCCAAATGCATAGAATTCTACTAACGGATCGAATTACGAGTGAATAGTTGAGGAAGAGACCCTGATGCTTCGTGGCCGAATATCCGTGGAAATATTGCCTGCACAAACAGGAACAAGATCTCAGGCTTCGTTCGACTATCAACCCAGGCTTCAGTAATGCTAAATCTCCATTACGTTACTCCGAAAACGCATATCCAATTGTAACCTAATTTGGCAGCGGTACTTCACCTGAGACTCCCAAGCAGATATGTCGGAGCGGCAGAGAGAAGAGGAATACACTTTGATCCGAATCTCGCTAGGTTGCGGCGGACTCAGCTCCACTTCCTCCATCACCAATGCCTCTCCAGCTCCCCACGCCACCGCAGCTACCGTGAGGAAGAAGAATTCAGCGTTTCATCATCGCGGTCAATCAATCAGTGAAATGTAAGCAGGCTGCTCTGGAGATTAGGATTAGAAATTGAATTTACCTTTACATTTAATGACCGCCGGAGACGACGGGATCCCGGAGGAAGACGACGACGACGACATTTCTGGTTTGGTGGAGGGAAAATGGTGCGAAGTGGAAGAAAATACAGCTCAGTTCTTACCTACTCCCGCCCTCGGCTTTCACCAATATAAATATAAAATTGCTGATTTAAAACTTTCAAATTTTCGGATCGAAACTTTCAAAATTTCAGCAATTTTTTTGGCGGTCAATTATTGATTTAAGGTCAATTAGAAATGAGATTAATTAACAATTTTTTTAATGGTGTTTTAATTAATTAACATATCAAATAATTAGGAAAAATGGTATTTTGGTCCTTCTACTTTGTCAAGTTAACAAACAACTCTTTATACTACGAAATTATCGATTTACCCTTTCCTATTATAACCAACCTAACAATTAAGTGCTTTCATTTAAATTTCTATCCAAATTCTCGTGATGATTCAACTATTAGATATTAGTAATGACATTACCTTACACCATCAAATCTCGTTAACCTTGAATTAACCCGAGTAATTATAATTTAAATTTGTACATTGACCCTGGACAAAGTAAATTCAATGTTTCATTTGGAAAATTGAAGAGTTTGTAAGGGAAATGAAAATATATGCCAAAATTTAATCATCCATAATAGTAAACCATACGATTGATTCAAGAATTAATTAATTTTTATCTCGTTATGGAAATTTTATATTGGATATGTTTTATTTTTGTACACAGCAATATAAGGAAAAGTTGCGTAAAAAAATAACCAAGTGGGGCTGAAAATGTAAGCAAAATAAGCAATACACTATTCAAGAAGTGTGACCATAGTTGTCTTTCACAATTCATAGTATTTGAGACATCTCGAGTCGTGCTTTCACACACGAACCAAGTTGTTCGTGTTCGGCTCGGAAAAAGCTCACCCGTGACTCGGCTATAAACGAGCCGAGCCAGCTCATGCCTGCTCGGCTCGGCTGACTCGTGAGCCAGCTCGGTTCGTTGGCTCGAACAATGCAGCTCGCGAGCTGGCTTGTTAGAGCTCGTTATACGGCTCGTCGATCAGCTCGAGAATGGCTCGTGAGCTAGCTCGATTTCGGAGTTCGCGAGCTGACTCGATTGGCTCGTGAAATGGCTCAATTTTGGCTCATGAAATGGTTTGATTTTGGCTCGATTATTTTTTAAAATTCTAGATCTTGTAAACAATAATATTCATTTTAATTTTTTAGTATGCCTACAAATTAATGATAAGTAATAATTCAGAAAAATGAGTAGAGCTCGTTTAGGTTCGTTAACGAGCCAGTTTCGAGCCGAGCCGAGTAGAGCTCGAAAGCTTGCAATCGAGCTCGAGCTCGTTTAGGATTGTTAACGAGCCAATTTCGAACCGAGCCGAGCCGAGCTCGATTGATCGAGCTTGGTTCGAGCTCGAGCCAGAGTTCAAACCAAACGAGCCGAGCTCGAGCTGGGCAAAGCTCGGCTCGGCTCGGCTCATCAACACCCCTACTTTCACATATGTTTGCTTATGAGCTATGCGAGTTTGACATTGAATATTGTTCATCGTTCAACAAATGATGTTGGTCATTTAGTGGCACAACGTATTCTTAGATGTCTTTCAAATCAATATATGTGCTAAACTTGTCGATTTAGATGAAATCTTGTGATACTTTGTATGATTGTCTCACTATCTCGTGTAAGTACTTGACGAACAATTAAAAGGAAAATCACACAATGAATCACCCTATATCATATAAGAGATGCCAAACGCCGACTCCTAGATGTATAGAAAAAAGGCAAGACGTCACTCAACCAACCCACCAATCCTCCATATCGAACCTCTTATTGAACTGACCAGGTGGCTAACTAGACGAAACATATACCGTTAATTCGAAAAACACATCATTTCCTAATGTAACCAAACAAACAACCCCTTAGTAAAATCCATTTTCTACCTTAATCATCGTATTAACAAACTTTGCCTTCTTCGATCTTCACAACTAACTTTGTAACAAATACAACGCAAAAACTATATATATAGAATATACCAAAGCACCATCGTTACAATATAATTACAAGAGTATAAGACATATAATTACGAAATTAATTAATTAAGGGAAAATATCACTTTGACCCCTCTACTTTTCAAATTTAACAAATAGACCCTACACTACAAATCACTTTTTTTACTCCCTCCTACTTCGGCCACTTCGTCGTTTGGGTCTTTCCGTTCCAACTTTCGTCTTCATGAAGAGTTGGTCAGGGAGGTAAATTGGATAGGTAATAGCGAAGAGTATGATGAAATATGAAGGATTTTAAAACGACACGTTTTATTCACCGATTTCATCCTATCTAACTATATATATTTATATTCTCGGTTTAAAATGCATAGTAAATTAATACATGACTATTGGAGCTACGATGGTGTACCCAATGCCCATCAATTAACGTTACGAAGACGAAAGTTGGAACAGACGGACCCAAAGGAAAACTGGTCGAAGTCGGAGGGGGTAAAAAGATAAATTTATGGGGTCAAAAACATCGACCGTCACGTAAGTTTGGAGGTTATAACAGCGTCGTCACCTAACTTCATTTTGTAACAGAGCACTCATCTATGTTTAAGCCATCCATTTTTGTGGGTATCAGTTTGGTTTTTGAGTTGGATCAATATATTTTGAGGGTTCAACCGAGTTGATTAATGAGATTAAAAGATATTATGTTTGATGATGTTACATGTTTAGTTTTCAATTTGGCCACAATTGTCATCCAAAGTGACCGAAATAATTGTTCGGTTACCTTGTTCAAACATAAATGAGTGTTCTTTTACAAAATAAAGTTAGGTGACCACGCTGTTACAATCCCCAAACTTAGACGACCGCCAATATTTTTGACCCATAAATTTATAGTATATGGGCTATTTGTTAAGTTGGAAAAGTATAGGGGCCAAAGTGATATTGTCCCCTAATTAATTAATTAAACTTTTCAAACCCAAAATTTAAACTACATTAATTACCACGAAATGAAAGCGAAAGTCACCCGCTCTTTCCCTTCTCTTTCTTAATCTTCCCTCGCGTACTTGGCACCAGGACTACCTACTATTCAGTACACACCATTTCTTCCTGTAATAATAAGTCAGTCGTCTCTCCCTCGCTCTGTTTCTTCATCAAATCGATTATCCCAACTCAATCAATCAGCTCCTACCACGAAGCGAAGACTGTTCCGTTTGGAATCTCCAGCTCCATTCAACGCTTCTTCATCCTCATCCTCGATTCGCTCCTCCTTTCCATGGTTGCTGGCTGCCTCCTTGACTCACTCGCCTCGTCTCGTTTCCTTCAGGTTCATCGGCTTCTTCCTCCTCCCTCCTTTAATGGCGATTGTTTTGCTGTTCTTGTCTTCGATTTCGTTCTCGCGCTGAGTTCTCTTCCGGCTGACTGCGGATTGTATGATTTTTTTTCTTCCTGTACTGTGCTGTAATTTCCGTTTTCGTGGAATAGCTGTTTGGTTTAGCGTTTGTGGAGGATTACAGGAACAGGAGATGAGAACGGAGTGTTTAGCTGAGCTGAGACTGAGTCAATGGTGGCTGGCTGCTCCGTTGCTCCGTCAAATAGCTTGTAATTTGATTTAAATTGGACCGGGAGGCGAGAAGTGATCGTTTGGTTTCAGTGTTTGTGGAGGATTGCAGGAATGGAGAATGGAGTGTTTAGCTGAGCTGAGACTCGGTCACTGGTGGCTGGCTGCTGCGTTGCTCGGTCAAAATAGCGTGTAATTTGGTTTAAATTGGAGGAAATTCATCCAAGATTGTGCAGTAGGTTCATCATTTAACGGACACAGGATTTGGAAAAATGGACTACGATTTTGTGCTGAGACTGAGTGAAAAGAGTTTGTGATCCATTTCAAAGTCCTGGCTGCTTTGTTGCTCAAGCAGCTTTGAATTTGCTTTGATGGCTTCTTAAGGAATCAAAGTTCCTCTAAGATGTGATTGAGAACCGCTTTGTGTAAATTTCGTTTAGGGCTCTATAGTTAGAATTCGGTTCATGGAGTAGGAATAACTAGTAAGCAATTGATTATCTTGAGTTCTGATAGTGTTTGACAGCAGCATGGACAAATTGGATGATATATTGAGCTGTGAATGGATGATAGCTGTCGAATGTTTGTACGCAGTTGGAAGTGCTTTCTGATGCCAAGTTTTTAGGGTTGATCGATTGGATATAGAACTATTATTACTTGAAACTAGCTTTCGATTTCTGCTGAATCTGCAATTTCTTTAGTACTTAAGTCTCACTTTGTTGGATTTTGACATACCAGGCTACCTTGTGTTTGTATTAATCATCTTTCTTAATGTCAATTATTGTGGAGCTATGTATAATGGCTCAAGCTGTGTGAAGTGGTTCTTGGTCTACTGAACTTCCTTTTATGTTGAGATTAATTATGTCTATCTAAGTTGTTCTTTGGTGGTTTCCACAGACATGGCGAATTATGACAGAGATGAGATACCTATGTTATCAGATGCTCGTGCACAGCTGGCAGATGAACCGGTGAATGATGCTATATACAGGGATGTCCTTTTGAGGACCCGTAGTGCATCGGTAGCTGTTCCTATGGATTCATACGAGAGTGTGAACCGTCTAGCAGGCTATACAGGTCCACTGCGTAGTGAAAGAAGAACACCCTCGAGTCAACTGAGTGGTCCACTGTATGTCAGTCGCCAAACTGAAGATGTTTTGAATCAGAAGCGTGCTATAACAGTTAGCAAGAGTCTGGAGCAAAACATTGAGATATTTCCTACCTTGAAAACCATGGACCAGGACGATTGGAGGGGTGATAGCACACATGGTGCTAAGAATGAACATCTATTGAGGTCTGGTCAATTGGGGATGTGTAGTGACCCGTACTGTACAACTTGTCCCTTGTATTACAATACCAACGTAGGAAAGCAGAAGCATTCAAGAACTTCCTTTATTTTCGACCCTCAGGTGAGAGCCTTCATTATTCATCTTATGTATCTATGCTCTTCTGTATGTATAAGAATACAATGCAATACCATTGCTCATGTACATTTTATAATGTTTGTCCTTGCAGTTCCATAATACTCTCTATGGAGATGCTAAAGGGTGCGCAAAGAGGTTTATGTCATTCGTGAACCCGTATATTCCTGGGGTTATGAACCCTCATGCCAAAGTCGTTCAAAAGTGGAACAAGTTCTTTGTGATCTCCTGTATAGTGGCAATATTTGTTGACCCGCTATTTTTCTTCTTGCTGTCTGTGAACAAGGTATTTCTCCTTGGTTTTAAGTATTATCGTTAGAAGCATATGCAAAATGAATGAGCATATGCATTGTGTTGTTAAGATTGTCTTGCTTGCGTATAAGCTCTTTAAATTATGTGATTTCCTTCTTATGGATGCAGGATAACAAGTGCATATTCATTAATTGGCCCATAACTACGACGATTGTGGTCTTAAGAAGTGTGACTGATTTTGTATACTTATTGAACGTTCTTCTCCAGGTATGGTGATGGTCTTACGTTTGCAGCTGCATGCCTCAAAATCAATCCTTTTTTTTTCTGTCTGCATATAGTCACAAACAGGATATAACAAAAGAAAATGGTTAAGATATGCGTCTCTTTGTGAGGACTTATTTCTCTAATGACTTGGCATTTTGAAGCTATTTCTTATGTCACTCAGCCGTTCTTCTGTTGCTGATTTATACGAATTGACTTGTCTGGTGCAGTTTAGGTTGGCTTATGTAGCTCCTGAGTCTAGAGTTGTTGGTGCTGGAGAGTTAGTTGACCATCCCAAGAAGATTGCAATGAACTACATCCGTGGAAGCTTTTTCGTGGACTTATTCATTTTACTGCCTCTTCCTCAAGTAAGTTTATTTGTTGCCCCGTCTTGCAAACTAACATTTTTGTACAGTAGTGATCATGGTTTTCATTCTTGTCTCTGTCTATCTTCATATTTACTCATCTGTTAAATCTATGCAGATCATCATATTAGTGATTTTACCAGATATATTGGGTTCAACAGGAGCAAATCTTGCCAAGAACCTTCTACGTGCTGCAGTTCTTCTCCAGTATATTCCTAGATTGCACAGGTTCTTACCGTTCCTTATTGGCCAGTCTTCAACTGGCTTTATCTTTGAAACGGCCTGGGCAAACTTCTTCATAAATCTTCTCAGTTTTATGTTGGCTGGGCACGGTATTGGATCGTCTTGGTATCTCCTTGGATTACAGGTTACTCAAAATGCATTCTCTTTGCTTGTGATTTCTCCTTCTCCCTCATTGCTTAGAACTTGCACTAACATATTCGTATTTGATTAATGTTACAGAGGGTTAATCAATGCTTACGTGATGCTTGCCGTGAGTCTAAGATCCGCAACTGCATAAACTTCATCGACTGTGGTCATGGCGATAACTTCAGTGGGTTTAGGTCCTATCCACAATGGACAAACTGGACAAGCAATGTCAACGCCACTGCATGTTTCAGTAAAGAGAGCCCCTTTGATTATGGTATCTACAAACAAGTTGTCACGCTAACCACAAAACGCAGTTTCTTCACCAGATACATATATTCATTATTCTGGGGGTTCCAGGTTAGCAAATAATAAGCATCGTCTGAATTTGTTTTACTAGTAGATGTTTCGGTCGTAGCACGTTAGCATTTGTTTTGTTAATATTGGTTCTTCTCGGACGACTGACGTGACATTACTGGTACTTTGTGAAGCAAATCAGTACTCTTGCTGGAAACCTAGTACCGAGCTATTTCGAGCCTGAAGTCCTTTTCACAATGCTCATCATTGGACTCGGTCTCTTGCTCTTTGCCTTTCTCATTGGCAATATGCAGAACTTTCTGCAGGCCCTTGGAAGGAGGTACTGCATTTTCCCCTGTTTCATTGTGCTTGTGTAATGAATTCGCATTCTACCACTTATGCAAACTATAGTGACTGAAATCATGTCAAGTTGCAAAATGGGGCGCAACTTCGGTGCTGGCAAGTAAATTCGTCCGTCTCAAACATGTGTTATTTGTGTCATTCGATGGTTAACTTTTCTTCATATGTTACTCACGTGTTATTCTAAATTCGTCCATCAATTTAGAATGGCTCGTGATTAGACTTATAAGCGTAAAGTTTATCGACTTATAACTGGTACTGTTCTTAATACTTTGTGTCCATTCATAACATAGGAGGTTAGAAATGACTCTGAGGCGACGTGATGTGGACCAGTGGATGAAGCATCGGCGTTTTTCGCCAGAACTAAGGAGGTACTTACTCCGTTCATGATGTTCTATCATTCTCAGATATCGTATCGCTATATAGCTCAGATATCAACGTTTCTTCTGAGATGGAAACCATTTTGCTACGAATGTAGGAAAGTGCTGGAAGCTGAACGGTATAACTGGGCAGCTACCAGAGGAGTCAATGAAGAAATGCTCCTGGAAAATCTACCCGAAGATATCCAGAGAGAAATTAGGAGACACCTCTTCAAGTTTGTTAAGAAGGTCAGTTCTTGAACTTCTCAATATCTCCAACTCATCTAACCTTTAGTAACTTTCAGAACTGCTTATACCGTTATAAACCATAGTCGAATCGTGATTGAATCGAGATTGTACAAGACCTTTTTATTGATAAACGACCTTAACATTAGCTTTGCTCTGACTACTTCAGGTTTGGATTTTCGCATTGATGGACGACCATGTCTTGGACGCCATTTGCGAGAGACTGAAACAGATGATATACATCAAAGGCAGCGAGATCTTCTACCATGGCGGCGTGGTAGACAAGATGGTCTTCATAGTGCGTGGAACGTTGGAAAGCGTCGGCGAGGATGGAACCGTGGTCACCTTGTCCGAAGGCCAAGTCTGTGGAGAGGAGCTTCTGACTTGGTGCCTCGAGCATTCTTCAGTGAGCAGAGGTAATGATTAAATAAACGTCTTCCGTCATTTTATAATAGTAATAACTAGATTTTCCCTCAATCTCCATTCTTCAATTCCTTGGCTCTAACCTCTCATCAATCCCCAAATCAACATCCACCATTCTTCTGAATCTCCGACCAGTCTCCTCTCTGGCTTTCTTTCTTCCCCGCCGCCCCTAAAGTTGATCGCCGACCAGTTTGGTCTCTCATCAATCCCCAAATCATCATCCACCCTTCTTCTGAATCTCCGACCAGAGTCCTCTATGGCTTCTTTCTTCCCCGCCGCCCCTAAAGTTGATCGCCGACCAGTTTAATCTTTGTATTCAACGACCACCCATATGCTTCCTTCGAGATTCATACCGGAGAAACCCAAACACTGAGCTGTCAGATCTACACCTAGAAGGCTCTGGTATGACTCGACGGAGCTCGCTAAGAGAATCTCCGGGCCGCCGGAAATAAGCGTTTAGTAATTTCGGCGGGCGCGTAGACTACACGCACCGGAATAGTCACCCCGCCCTTACGGCAAGTTACCGCTCTGCAGTCTAGGTTCAACAAACCAGCGCGTGAGGATGTACTGCGCGTGGTCCAGAACCAGTTGCAGAACCCACGCGAGTTTGGTAAATACACGCGCGCGTGGAAATTTCGGGGCGCGTAGCCCACTCGCACGCGCGTGTTGAGCACGCGTAAAACTTTCCGGGTCGAGCTTTTTTTCCCGGGTCGGGTCAAAACACATATAAGGGTATGGGCATTAGACCGTGGTGTTGCGGGCTTAGGCATAAATATTTTGGGCCAAAGTCCATTCGGGTAGCGCTAATTAGCCCAAACCCCTTAAAAGCCCTTTGGAGCTGGAACTTTTTTTAAAAGTATGAAAAATTGTCTCTCGGGTCAAAAGAAAAATAAAGGGTATATTCATTTGGGCTAGAATTGCAGGCCTGGGGCCTACAAAATTTGGGCCAATTACAATTCGGGTCAGGCTTCAAAGCCCAATACCCTTAAAACCCAACCCGACTTCCTCCTTTTTCTGGTCTTGTATAACCCCATAACGGCGTCGTTTAACCCAGAAAAAATTCACCCTTTACCCGACGACTTCGTGGCCGACTCCGACGCCGATAAGCTTGATCTCAATGACGCATTATGTCATCAGGAGATTTTCCGACTTCGTGGCCGACTCCGACGCCGATAAGCTTGAAACACCGTCACCAGCTGAACGACGACCTACAATAGGAGCGGAGAAAATTATACAGGGATTGTAGTCATCACTGGCGACAGAGGACTCTACGGCGGCGGATCTTCCGACGATCGTTTTCTCGAAGGCACCAATCTTCCGACGAACGAAAGAAGCCCTGACCATCGCAAACCGATCTTCCTCGATTACCAGAGGGATTACGTCTAAAATTTAAGGCAGATTGACGAGACGAATGGAATCAAATGGCCATGACTGTTGAATACGTCCTAAAACCGAAAGCAACACTGATCCACGATTTCATAATCCTACTAATGAGCAGTAAAAGATCCGATTCATAAGCATTACTCAATTAACTTGGTGTTGTTTAACCAATTTTGCAGATGGGAAGAAGATAAAGTTTCCTGGGCATAGATTGATAAGCAGCAGAATGGTTCGGTGCTTAACAAATGTAGAGGCGTTCTCACTTCGTGCTGTCGATCTCGAAGAAGTCACCAGCATCTTCGCCAGGAACTTGAGGAATCCACGAGTCCAAGGAGCCATAAGGTTAGTGCCTCTTATTCGGCTCGATTTAACTAAAACTATCAATACTCGACCTCGATCCAATCCGATACATGACTCGGAGTTGATCGACAATAGAGAATCCCGTGACTCACCCAATCTGAATATTGATGAACTCAGATTAGACCGACCCTTGTTGAATGGCAACACATTTTGTGCATTTGGTCCCGTCTTGACTAGGGAGATCCGGATCAAAAGTGACTATGACCCGAACCATTCTCAAAAGGATTCTAGACCCATCCAGCTCATAAAAGCCTGATCTATATAGTTAGTTGCCTTACTTTGGACTAGGCGTGGAAGTTTCGATTTGGTTGCATCCACTTCGAAATTAGTCACGATCATGATGTTGAAGCCCAATTCGATTTTCAGTCAAATTCGGTCAATGCTCGAATTTGATGAAAATCGATTATTAGTAAAAAAATGTGAATTAAATGTATATTTTTTTAGGTTGAATTAAATGTCTATACTTATGATTAAATGTCCAAAAATATCCAAAATAGCTTGAATTCGGTCAATCTTGTCATGGTCTAATCGAATTGAATTCGGTCTCGACCATGTTTAGTGATTTCCAGCCGAATTCAATTTCAGTGACCAACCAGCTATCGAGTTTGACCGAAATCAACCCATTTCCACCCCTACTTTTAGACCTCAAACAAAACTCGATCACAACAAGACACACTATAACCCTCCTTAGACCCGCTCCTAATTTTAACCCGCCACATTCTAGACCCGTTCTATATCTATACACTACAGTGAACCGTCCAGACCGCCCTAACCAATGCCGCGGTCCAAACCATCTAACCTAACATACACATTGGTCCTATATCTTTGAAATCACCCTCAAATCCTTTGACACAATCCATTATGGCTAATCACAGATATGCATCCCCTTACTGGAGAAGCATCGCAGCGACACGGATCCAAGTCGCCTGGAGGTATCGGCAGAAGCGGTTGAAGCGAATTGAAAGCGTAATCCCTGACCGAAAACCCAACCCGGTTTCATACTATCCTCGTCCTCAACGGCTCCATCCTCAGCATAAAATGAAGCATACACACCATTAAGTATATATGTATAGGTATGGAATACTTCTGGGTATGATTTTCTTATAAGTTATAGCATTCTTATGTGTTGAACTCGTAGGGTTTTCCATTCTTCATTAGTTAATGCTAATTTATTGTTACTAATAGTGTTTATTAATGTTCCTTGTTAGTTGTTTCATTGGTTGATTGGGTTGTAGAGTGCATCTAGTTTCATACATCTATGATTGTTCTAGTTAGAAACCGATCGAATGTCGATCCGGACGAGTGAAATGGTCAAGGTTTAGAGGCTCAACTGGGGTTGAATATTCAAAAAGTAGTCAAACTGATTAGATTATTCATGTTTTTAGAAAAAAAATATGGTAGACAATAACTCATTAGTTAGTTTACCTTCCGGTTCCGCCAGTTTTGACTGGTTTTAACCGTTATTTCACAATAGTTTTCACGATTTCTTGATTGGACCAGATCAATATAATCTCTTCACGATCTGATAAACAGATTATTGGTTTTCACGCTCTAATCGGCCAAGTTTTAGTATTCATGGCCTGAAAGGTTGGTCCTTGATTTCTTTGATCTGACCGGGCGATTCTTCATAATTTTCATGATCCGACCGATGAATTCGCTAGTGTAGCCATCACAAAATCCCATTTCGATGTTTCTAGTATCCTACTTGAATATCACTACACTTGTTTACACATTTGAAGTAATAGAGTTACCCAATTTGGACCAAACCTTCTAACAACACATCCTCAACTATAGGGACATTTATACACCCATCAAATGAGTAAATGAAAAAGCTCAGAGACACCATGGGGCATGGGCATGGGGCATGGTCCATGCTTTTTAGGAACCCAAAGAAACAAACCACACATTAGAGTCAGAAGTCGGTTGAGTCACTATAGATCCACTTTGGCATCAACCATTAACTACGACCATTTTTGCACAATTTGACCGATTGGCCCAAGGTGGGTCAGTGATTGAACAGTTAGTTAGTGGTTATCGGGATAAGGTGGGTGACCGAGTCAAGACTTCAGGCCACAAGAAGTTGGTCAGTGATTAGCTAGTTAGTTAGTGATTACTGGGCAGGGTGAGTCACCCAGTGAAGATATCAGGCCACAAGGAGTCTGTCAAAATCTCGGTTAATCATGATTTCATCAACGACAAGCACTTTGTTTGACGCGTATGACTGCCACCGACCAAAAACCATCTCGATCAAGTTGCTAACTGATCGAAAATAATCCGTTTTAACCGATGATCGAAACTTGTTTGCCCACACCCTACCACAAATTAGGAAGGAAAGCAAAAACCCATCAAAATTCATCATAGCTGTCATGTCTAACAAGTATTTGCCTCTTTCAATTGCACTTCACCTATCAAGTAAGAGGATGGAATTTTATCTTCTTTTATGGTTCCATCAATCTCCTTTTTCTTAGAGAAATGGGGTCCCAAATCATTAAATTTCTATTCAAAGTTCAAACCTACAATACCTTCTACCTCAACATTTTGGTGTCCCCATTGAATGGTCCATATCACCACAAAAAAAATATAGGTGTTTCGGTATTGAAATCGAATGTCTCGTATACCCATTCTCATATATTGTGATCTTCAAGTTATCTCTATAGATTGAGACATTTATGTAAGATATTTTAGTTCTAATTTCTGATTAGTTGGATCATCTTGATCGTTTTCGTCCCATCTTTGCATAGTAACTAGATAGTAGTCTGTGCTTTGCAACTGGTATTCTAGCATCAAAATGAGATACGTTAAGGATGGTGATGTGTGAAGATTGTTGCAGAAGAGACCGAACGAGTGTCTATACAAATGATTTATCTGTTGGGAAGCTAGTTTAGGTTATCTGGTTAAGGACAAAACTTTGAGAAATTAAGAGTCCCTTGTGAACTCGCATACCAAGGGAAAAATATCTCTATACTAAATCCACGGGGTTTATACATAATACATATTAACAACGAAATTACCTTAATCATTATCTTCTATATGGAAAAAGCCCATTTATCGTGAAGGGAACCGCGAGGCGGACCTCTTGCCCATTGGGGGCATTCTTTTGCTTTTGGAAGTCACCTTATTACCGATTGTAACCCAGACATCCGGATGGCTTTTTTCAGATTGTACTATGATTTCTTTCCCTCGAACTTTTTCTAGTAATACCTAATACGCTCAACACCGCTTTTCTTCAAGCCCGTCTAGTGAAGATCGATTTGGAGTTGGACCGGAGTTTAACCCCGGATGCTAGAAGGGCCTATGAAGCTAATTATACCTTCATGATATTCTCTAGATGCCTTTGAAGTTATTATTACTTAGCAGTAGTATTGTTACGAAATAGGGGACTGGCCTTCCTATTTATTGCTTATGTAAGTCTCCATCAAATATTTAATAAAGCTATTTACTACCCACCACAATAAAAATTGAATGTAGTTTACATTATTACAAAACACCCCCCAAACTTTACCAAGATTTCCTTTGCAGTCACTTTTAAGTTTTAGTGATGCAAAGTCAATCAAGATTACTACTCCATAGTTGAGATTCAATTAGTACTCCAAGATGATCCATTTCTAGACAAAAGCCACAACCAAACCAAGACCAACAAAGCTATAGCTAGCCGAAAGATCGTAAAACTGTGTCAAACTGATCGTTCGTACTGGTTCAACCACATACCAGATATCATCAAAGTCAAGCCACCATGGAAAGACCTGAACGAAATTTGCAACACTATAGGTATTGTCATACTGAGTGATCATACTAGTTCAACCGCACACCGACACAATTCCATAACAAACTCAGCCAAGCATATGATACCTCTTCGCAATCATTCATACAAAACTATAGGTCAAAGCCACACCGGAAAAAAAAAAAAATAAACCACGAACAAAACTCCACAACACATGTAGGCACTGAACGCTCGTACCAATTTAACCACATTCCAAACATCAAACCGACACAATTTCACACCTCTACTAAATATACAATATTCGATACCGTCTCACACACATTCATACAGAATTATAGGTCATCAAGCCACTACTAAAAGCCCGTATGGAACTTCAAAACACACGTAGGTACTAAACGATCATACCAGACATCAAACCGACACAATCCCACGACGACACCCGATATTCGATACAGTTTCACAAACACTCACACAACTAGAACTACCAAGATGTAGAGATAGATAGAGGGTACAAGAATAAGAAGTAGACAAGCATGAAAAAGTCAAAAGGCATGGAAAAGTTAAACTGGTGAAAAATTCATTAAATTGATAAGATACAATAAATAGTCCCAAACCAAACAGCCCCCAACAAAAGTCCATAATCTGACCAGAAGTCAATACCCGAACCACAAAAGCTGAAAGCTGAAAGCTCCTTCTTCCTCTGTATCAATGAAATTTGCTTTCCTTTGCTGTCTGTCAACTGATAGAGAGAGAGAAAACAAAGACAGAAAGAGACCACCTTCCTCTATTGTATGGTGCGTTCTTGACTCCCTTCTTTAATGAACCCCCAACCCTAACTAAAAAACTCCACACCAGAATCAAAACCCATCTCTGAAAGCTGTAAATGAAGCATCTTTCACAGCAGAAAACCCAGCAGTAAATAGGAGAAAAAAAACCAGACTTTCAGATGTCTCCATTCATGAAAGATGCAAAAGAAAAACAGAGCAATTAAAGCTCTTCTCTTCCCCCCCAACTAACTTCTGCAATTACCTCTCTTCAATAACTTCCATCCACCACTGATTATCAGGAACTGGTGGTGCAGCAATTCAAAGCTGCTTTGATTTGCTGAACTGTGGTGCTGATCAGGTTGTTAACGGTGGTGACTGATTCCATGTTCAGCTTGGCTGATGGTAAGCTGCTCACCAGGATCTGGAACGCTACTGTGATTAGCGACCCGGTTGATTTCCCTATGGTTCCTGAGCTGGTCGATGCCTCGGTTGAAGATGGTGGTTCCCCGAGGTTCCCATCGGGGCAGATTGTGAACCCGGATGGCAGTAAAGGGATGCAGGACGGATCCTCGCCGCTCATTGCGATGTTTATCGCTTGGAGCTCGACTGGACAGTATACTACTAGCGAACCTGATGAGTCTATGCAGCTCTCCTGGAGTATCAACATGTTGTTCTGACTAGTGTTGAAGGCCTATCATATGATTATTCGGGTTTTCATTCGTTATGGACAGTTCGAAATATAATGGTGAATAGCACTAGTTATAAACATCATTGTAAGAAACGGAGAAGAAAGATGAAGGCTTACACGAAGAACGGATATGCAGTTCCCGGGGTGTGATCCGTTGGCAATATGGGCGACTTCCTGGACTCCGTTTCCGCTCGAAAGAACATCCCACTGGAAGATAAAACAAAAGTGTCAAAACATATCAATAAGACTAAGGGGGCGAAAAGGGCTCGTTAAGAAATCGATCATATACCTGTGATCGAGTTTTCTCGTCTTTGAAGAAGTTGAACACGTTCTGTGGCGAAACCGGAAGCCAGAACGTGGTAGCTGCACTAAGAACCACGCCATTAGGTTGGCCAGGATCGGTACTCTTACGAAGAGTGACTCGAACACCAACATCATTCAACCCGGATAGCGTCGTCCATTGGTGGCTGTTCGATGTGCTGATGCTGGAGCAGAAACTGCTCACCATCCTCTGTGCAAGCTTCATCAGGCTCCGTTTCCCATCAGGAGATGGAATCACTGAAATGCACAATCGAGATAACAGTTACAAGACAAGGAACGATACGATAATCCCCCAAAAGATGTAGCATTCGAAACCGAGTTCTTACCTCCTCCAAGGTCCCGTGTCGAGGTATTTGAAACCATAAGACACGCATACCGTTCACACATCCTTTGTAGCGTAGTGAGCCATCTTTCGGCTCCGAATGCCATCCCACTGTAGATTAGATCTCGATAGAGCCGGTGAATTGGAGCCGTATCTTCTACCTCAACATGGTCCACCCAAGTCACCTGTTTTCACAGAAGAAGAAACAGTTTAGCTATTAGTTATAATTCTGATTGTAGTCAGGAAAATACCGGTAACGAATTCGGTTTACCTTGGAGTATCCATTAGGCATATCCTCAATCAAGCAACCAGAAGGGAGCCGATGAGATCGAAACTGAGAAGCAAATTGAGGAATATCATAAGAAACATTGACAACTGCCCACACCCCTTGTTCAATTTGCTGACAGTACCGAAGGATGTAGAATTCTCGAGTCGGCACTAATGGCGATAGCATCTGCAGTTCTTCATACATCTACAGAAAACCAAAGAACCACACAAACTTCAGAAACTCTAGCTCGAAACTTATCTTGAAATGAAGAAATCGACATAAACTTTATCTTTAACATTACCAGCTGTAAGCAGCCATTGTAAGCACCCATCATCCCTGGAGAAACCACTTCAATGGTTTTAGACATTGACACAATCGTAGGAAACAGCTCCATCCACTTGTTCTGCAGATCCAAAAAAAAACAGAAAGCTTTATATCGAAAACCCATTAACGAAAACCGGCAATGTAGGTTAAATTTCAAGGTGTAGCTACTCACTGCATCCATGAACATGTCAACCAAGGACAACCCGTTCATGATAACGACACCAGCGTCCCTAGAAGCTTCGATTCGAACATTAGGGTTCTTCAAATGATCATTAGGCTTAGGGAACATCTTCTGGTAGTTTTCCAAGTTAAGAACTTCCCTTCCCCCGGCATCACCGGAAGACGAAGACGAAGAAGAAGACGGCAACTTCATCCACAGTTGCTCATCACTTCTCAGAAGCCTAAGCAGCTCCTCCACAGCATTCCCAGCAACATCCATCATCATCGACTTGTCCATGCTTGATATCCCGCCCAACGGTAGCTGACTCGACTGTTGCTGAGGTAGGAGATCAAAGTCGAGATCCAACGATGATTGACCACCGCCCATTCCATGACCACCGAAGCTCGCCATTGACAAATCCAACGAGGAGACGTGAATCGGTTGCACCGGTGGCAGGTGCGAGATCGGCCTCCCTATGTACTTCGCAGCAATGCTCGAAACCCTATCAAGCTACAACCACAAGCAACCACTCAAAAACCCCCAATACAGAAAACCTTAATATATAAAACCATAATGCAGTACAAAGATTCATTCTTTGAACTTTAAACTCCCACTAACCTCTTCTTTCAACTGAGCATTCTCGATTCGCAACTTGTGCTCATCGAAATACGAATCCTCGTTCACGGAGGGCCACCGCAAGACGGGCAAATCACATTCCTTAGTGCTTCTCTAATGGCTATGTTCTCACACCTAATCTTATCGTTCTCAGCTCTCAATGCACAGTTATCAGCTCTCTCATGTTGTGCCTATATTGATTCAGATCATTCAGAAACCCTAATTCCACCAAAATCCCCAAATCCAAAGGACGAAAATTTCTCTTCAACCATACCTTCATCTGAGTCCTTCTGTTCTGGAACCAGAACTTGATCTGCCTTGGTGAAAGCCCCAGCTCCCTGCTCAGGTACAGCCTCTGCTTCTCATCTGGGTGAGGACACTCTTTGAACATCCTTCAAAAAACCGAAACAAACCAATAATCAGAACCCAGAAAACCGAAACGAAAACAGAGAAGAAATCAAGCTACAGAGAAGAAGAAGAACAGAGCATACGCTTCAAGCTTCTGAATCTGGGCAACAGTGTGCCTGTGGTACTTCTTCTTCTTCTTCATCATCTGCACGTCCGACGACGAGTCATGGTCACCACTTCCGGCTCCTCCGCCGTTTCCTCCGCCGCCGGCATTGCTGAACTCCATTCTCCGACGACAAAGCTATCAATCCAAAGCTGTCAATCCAAAAGCTGTCAATCCAAAAAGCTATCAATCTACAGACATGCAGAGACTGAAAGCTTAGAAGAGGAGTAAGCTATTGAGCTGTGTCTCAAAGGGGTTTTTAGAGTGGTGGTAATGGCGGATTGGGGATTGACCAATTTCAAGGCATGATTTAGGAGAAATGGAAAGGGAGGGAGTTATGGGAAATGATTTCCTCCTCTTCCCACCATTAACGCAGAGAGAGAGAAAATTGAAATTGAAGAACCCAATTTAAATTTCAGTACCAGAAAGGGGGGAAAAAGGGAGCAATTAATAATCGGGAGGGGCGATAAATACGGTGGTTGTGTCTGCCGGCGACGGCGGAGGAGATCGGAGGAAGGGGAGTAACTGACGGCGGCGGAGGAGGAGGAGATCGGAGGTTTTAAATGCGTTTTGGTTTTGAGGGGTTTAAATTGCGAGAAAGAGAAAGAGAGAAAGGGTTTGTTTCTCTCTCTAGAATTTATTGAGAGGTTGAAGAAGATGTGAGACTTTAGTATTATGGTGTAGTGGTATAGTACTTGATTCTAGGGGTGAATTTCGGGACGGTTTTCGTGAATAGTTGATAAACTCGTCGAGGAGGGAGTAGGTGGTTTTGCGTAGGGTTGTTGTCGAGGTTTTGATACATATATATGGTAGTGTTACGCGTGTTTTCTGTGTTCTGATCGTTTGACTCGTTCAATCAGGTCGTTTAGTGGGTGGTATAGTACTTGATTCTAGGGGTGAGTTTCAAGGCGGTTTTCATGAATAGTAGATAAACTCGTCGAGGAGGAGTAGGTGGATTTGAGTGGGGGTTGTTGTCGAGGTTTCGATATATATATATGGTAGTGTTACGCGTGTTTTCTGTGTTCTGATCGTTTGACTCGTTCAATCAGGTCGTTCAGTGGGTGGTATGGTACTTGATTCTAGGGGTGAATTTTGGGGCGGTTTTCGTGAATAGTTGCTAAACTCGTCGAGGAGGAGTAGGTGGATTTGAGTGGGGGGTTGTTGTCGAGGTTTCGATATATATATATGGTAGTGTTACGCGTGTTTTCTGTGTTCTGATCGTTTGACTCGTTCAATCAGGTCGTTCAGTGGGTGGTATGGTACTTGATTCTAGGGGTGAATTTTGGGGCGGTTTTCGTGAATAGTTGCTAAACTCGTCGAGGAGGAGTAGGTGGATTTGAGTGGGGGGTTGTTGTCGAGGTTTCGATATATATATATGGTAGTGTTACGCGTGTTTTCTGTGTTCTGATCGTTTGACTCGTTCAATCAGGTCGTTCAGTGGGTGGTATGGTACTTGATTCTAGGGGTGAATTTTGGGGCGGTTTTCGTGAATAGTTGCTAAACTCGTCGAGGAGGAGTAGGTGGATTTGAGTGGGGGGTTGTTGTCGAGGTTTCGATATATATATATGGTAGTGTTACGCGTGTTTTCTGTGTTCTGATCGTTTGACTCGTTCAATCAGGTCGTTCAGTGGGTGGTATGGTACTTGATTCTAGGGTGAATTTTGGGCGGTTTTCTGAAGTTGCTAAACTCTCACGAGAGTAGGTGGATTTGAGTGGGGTTGTTGTCGAGTCAAGTAACCTGCCAATAACTCCCGTAATCAAACCTATGATTACACATATAAAATTATACGTCGACTGATCTTGACCTCAAATCATCTGCTAACTCGTATTCACTATACTATAACTAGTGATTTCGAACTTCAAACTAATTTAATCATACAACATCAATACACGATCACAATGTCAATCAATTCAAATCAGTCTACAGCAAAACTCGACATCAAATATGATACAAATAACATCTATGCAACAGTACACAAATCTAATTGCAGTTACATACATGATTGTCAAGAGTCAACAATTTTAATGACATATTACCAAGACGACTTCGCAATGGCTACTTATAGGAGTAGAGATTTTGAACCGTTGATAGTATTTGGGTTTGTGATGGTGTAGGGCTTTTTTATCTTGGTTAGTTCCATTTCTTTGGATAAGGATTTTATTTTGTTTTCTAGGTGCTGTCAGGAGTGTAGGTGTGTTTTTGGGTAGCTTTCACGTTTTTGCTGGTAGGGATTATTGATACTTTTTTAGGGTGTTAAGTATGTCGCTTGGTCATGTGTACATATATTTTTTGGTTTAATATACTCAACATTCATAAAAAAATAACTCAGATTCATCAAATTTAATGTGTTTTCTCTTCACTCATAAGAAACACATTAACTTCCACAAATAACTTTGGAAATCATTTTGATCCATTTCCTCACAATCTGTTGAGTTTGGTTGGTTGGTTAGATAATTAGTGAGAGAAATTGAAGGCTATATAAGAAAGAGATGGTTAGTAGTAGTAGTAGTATTAATGTACTAGTACTCATATACTATTTTATTTCTCTTTCTCTCTTGTGTACTAGTACTATAAATTCTTGCTAAGCTAAGGAGGAGATCAATCAATAACTAAGCCCACTCACTGCCAGGTTGTGTACACTTGTCAACCCCATTTTATAGGGATCTTTGACAATGGTGTGTTTGCATATTGGTCATCCGAGTTGTTTCCGTTTGCGTAATTGTCCTCGAAGTTTGTCTCGGTTTACGAAGTCGGGATGTTTGGGGTGTAAAAGGGTTAGTGATGGTTGTTTAGTTGTCGGGAATCGTCACGGTCTGGGTAGAGATAATGGTAAATGGTCCTAGATGTCATATCGGTTTACAAACTTGAGATGTTCAGGACACAAACAGCTAGTGATGGTACACTAGGAATTGACATAATCAGGGTAGAGTTGCTACCCAAATTGTTTTTTTGTTGTTGTTCAGCTGATTAAGGATTGTCTATCTTCATTCATTGACTCTCGACGAGCGCATGCTACCAAGATTGCTAAAACACTATCATATCTTCACCTAGACTTGATCTAAGTTATGAGTCGATCCTCTATATACTAATCTGATCAAAATTTCAACATCCCACTCACGTCACTTTCGATCCTCGATCCGACCAAATCCTCCCAAAATATACCACACCACAACAACAAAAAGTGAACCCTCTTTGCCTCTTACCATTTAGTTAATACAACCCTAACTCCCAAATTTCCTTCATCTTTTTCAAGTGTTTGAGCCTTCAACTCATGCCCATCATTTTGCAAAAGCCAGACATGTCTATACAACTTTAAGCTTTGTCTATTTTTCCTCAATACCTTTTGTCCTTCTATTCCCCCCAAGCTTTAGACAAAAGCCCATGCATGCACTCGTACGTAACAAAGAAACATGTCCATCAAAAAGCATGCATGCAGCTTTCCTTCTTGTCTTCATCACAAATCACATATATATAGCTTTGTTCTTTAACTAATGTTTTTGTCCTTCTACCTCTCTACGCCTCCTGATGGTTTCCTGTACGGCAAACTGAGTTGCCCATGCATTATGTTGCGCGACAAGTTTTTCGATGTCTCCCAAGCCGTTAGGTGGTAAACCTGTTGGCTTGGGTGGATACTTAGGGTGTGTGTGTGATTATCTCTCAGTCTCCCACGGGAGTTACCTGGCAAACAAAAAATGTTTTGTGTGTGGCCTTTTACCTTTGTGATTAATTATACACTCACTTACCAACTAAACTAGGCCGTGGGCAAGAGTATCCTTCCTCGGATCGAGGACTAATCCTCTCTCTAGCTTAGATCTTCGAAAATATAGAGATGCCAAACATACTGGTTGGACAGTTGATGGGTACGATTAGTCGAGTTATGGATTATTTGGATTGTAAGTTGTTGGATTACAAATCAGTCAGAACGTGAGTTCAAGTCGAATCACGAATTCAGCAAGTTAATGGCTAGTTGAATTGCGGGTGATTAGATATCGAGTCAATCGAGGTACGGGTAGGAAATCACCAATAGTTGAAAAAGGAGGAGAGACATAGGGGTTTGAAGTGGGCTCTTTGTATAGAATAAGTACAAGCTAGTCGTATTGGGCCTTGTTTTGGGCTTGGGCTTGAGCAATACTGATATTCAATAGGCTTTCTGTTGGGCCAAGTTCTTCAGTTGAAAAGGTAGATCTTAAAGCTGATGTTTGAATTTGATTAAGATAGCTAGTCCATTTAGTCTAGAGGCCCTGGTGGCACTTGGATATCTTAGTAGACTACCAAGTAAGTTAACCCAATTGAGTTCGGTTTGATTCGGTCCAATTGAAAATAAAGAGTTGAGGGCTTCATACGTGACCTTCAAATGAAAAGAAAAACAACTGAACTGCTATCTCGAATCCCACAACCCAGTGGCTCGAGATAATGACAGTGAGAATTCAGGTTCTAACAATGCAACAACCTCTTGCTACACTTAACAACATTGATTTTTGGTAACTACTTAACAACATTGATAACAAAGAACGAAAAAGAAACTATGAGTAATAAAATAAACACAAATTATAAAATTCAGCATCATATCATACTCGACAAGACCTTAATTAACCACATACTCGACGATATTGAACCCTGATTTTTATCACAATTTTAGAATTTATATATACTAGTCTTGTTACATCAAAATATATTGAATTAGAATTCAGATTCTTTACACTTGAATTGTCTCATCAATGATTTTGGTTGCACCTATTTTCATTGAAGATTGAATTTTATTTTTGGTGGGTAGCAATAAATAAATATAATAAATGTGTATATATATATAATATACAAACAAATGCATGTGTCAAAAAAAAGTTTGGTTATGAAATTAAATTTAATATATATATATATATTTTTTTTTGTGGTATGTGACAACCAATTGAGCAGCAGATTGTTCTAGAGATATACCTGCAATTTCTTTTAATTATATAAAAAAAAAATTTAGAGGCTGAGGTCACTTGGAAATGGAGAAAAAATCATATTTATTATATTTATGATTTTTTATTTATAATAAATGGAAAAAATATAATAATAATTAATAATAGTTTAGCTAGTAGGGCCAGCTCAGCCGGAAAGCAAAAAGACCAGCAAAATTGAAGTGGGGTAATTTGGTCTTTTAAAGGGTTGGCCAAGTTGCAAAATGGTGGGACTTTCTAGTCCTATTTTCCAATTACAATATTAAATACAAAAAAAAATAATAATATCTCCCATTGGCATTTAGTAGTAGGTACTCATCCGAAATCAGGTCAATTTAGGCAGGAAAACCCGGTCAACAGATAAAAATGACGAGCATGGGTGAATTCGTAATCCGGTTTGAGCGGGGTAGGGACGAATTTGATAGTATTTGTCATGTACGCAGAGCCGACATGTACTCACTATCAATACATAGTCGTATCGTATTATATTTTGATATAAACACTCTGTCTTTCTATTAATGTTTGATGGATTTAAATCTTATTTATGTTTTTCAATTTTAATTTAAATTATTCATTGTTCAGACTTCAATTCATATTCACAATTTTGGGTGAAATACTGAATTTATGATTCTATTCGAGAATTATCTATTCAGAAGTGGAGATGATTGTAATTTTGTACCTGTTTAGCCTCACAGAATAATACGAGAAAAATCTTATACCTAAATGGTTGGCAGTACCCATTAATACTACATATCTATCCCTTTGTCAAGTCTATCTCCATTGAAAATTAAAATTAATATATAACATATAATATGTGAAAATTAAACATTAAAATACCCACCACTCATTTCTATTTATCAAGAAGAAAAATATTGGATTATTTTGTCAATATTTTTTAATAATAAATTAAATTATTAATTTGAGAAGGACTTTATTGACTTTTCTCCATAAAGACTAATTTCCACGTGCAGATTTCTCCTGTGTGCTGTACCCAATCTTCTTCACTTACCTAAAAGTTCAGAAATCTTGTGGCCACAAATACTTCATTAGGGGCTTTTTGGTAATTTTCTTTCTATTTATTGGTGAATTTGAATAATAAAATAAAATAAAATTAAAATATTAATTGTTTCCACCTAGAAATTAATAGATAATAGAAAGGGTTGGTTTTTTCTAATTTTTTGTTGTTAGGTAATTAGGTGATGATATTAATGGATTGATTTGGTATTTAATGTGTGATTATGATATTTTGTAGTGGATTGTTGACTTCTTGTAGCTAATAGTTTAAGTGCCATGTTATAGAGTGATGATTTGTGATGAGAGAAAGTAAAATGAGGTGTTTAAATTAAAATACGAGCATCTATAACTATATGTACTGCTCAGAGCAAGATAATGTTTACTAACAGAGGAGATACGATGAAATAAGAGGAGTATAAGATGTAGGATGCTTGATGGCAAAGTTGCGTATGTGTAGGAGATAAATACTTGCAAAATTAGACAAACTGAAAGTGATTTCAACCAGAAAGTTATATCTCATTTTATAGAGATTGTTTTTTCTTTGTACGTAAACGTAACTCAAACTCAATCATGCAAAACGGTGAAATCAGACTATCATGGTTTAGACATACTTGATCCTCCATTTTGTACATTCCCACCCTCAGACTAGCTATGAACTCTAAGCACTTTTAGGGAGGTTACATCACGAGGATTTCTTGAGACCTATATCCCTAAAATATTTCGATCATAAAAACTTATATTTATTACTAGAATGAGAGTATAAACGGTCCAATTTAATTGCTGAACTACCAAGTTACAAAAATTACATATAAACTTACGCAACGACTCTTCAATACGATCTCGGATTAAATATAAAATGTTGAATCTATTGAATTAAATATCTATCAATTGGATTTATAATCACCAAAATTCATACGAAAACATACATAAATAATTAGTTGTAAATTTTAAAAATTTCTATTTTATCATCTAATTATTTAAGGAGTAGGCTTAAGGTCAAAGTCGGATGAGAAGATAGCGGGCCCAAAGGTGGGCCCCATGGGGATAGTGGGATCCAGTGCAGGTGGTGTTGATGTTTGCTACGTGTTCCGTCACTTGTGGACCGTCGGTGTCGAGGGCCAAATATCTAGTGGGTCCCATCCGACGCTGACATGTAAAGCGAAAAGGCAACATTTTTTATTTCCTTTCCTTTTTGTCGTTTTGTTTGGTACTATTTTGAAAATATGCCAAACTACAATAATTAATTAAAGTGCATTTCGGCGTAATAATAAACTAATGAACTACACCACCTAGACAATGTTATCGCGTTTGACACAAATCATAGTTATATCTTGTTGAGATAACGTCGAGTGAACTCTGATTAGACAAATTTATTTAACTCAACATAACTTACTTCCAGACGTACCTTGTTTAATTATTTGTTAATTGTGGATCCGTGATTTAATATACACAAAATTGGTTTGACTCGTGATTTGATTAACCTGTAATTAACCCATGCCACGTGGATATATGTTATATCTATAGTCTTCAACAACATGATCATCATCTAATGGATAACAATAATTACATTTATATTATCTTAATATGATATATAACCATAACAATCAATCAAACATCAACTTATATATCCAAAGTATTATTTGATGTCATCCTTATCCAAAATGTTTAATTTTCTCCCTCTATGTATTTATTATTCTCGTCTGATATTGGTAATCGCTGTTCTCGTGTGTACTTTTAACTATTATACATAAATTTATGAGAAATATAATAAATAATGTTAGTTATATGTTCTAATTATCTAGTTGAAGTTGAAGACCACAGATTTGTCCACACTCCACATATGTCACACGATATTTGCTTTCAATGAAACTCAAAGCGATATAATATATACAAAATCAACATCTAACCAAGTGGTTAATTCTATCCTAAAATGTTATAGTTATAAGGATAGACTTGTACATGGTCATTTCATTTTGTACATAAATTACTCAAATCATATGCGCGCAATCATGTATATCACCAATATCCTTGGCGAGAGTTTGGTTTCGGTTCAGATGCTTCAATATTCATACCCTATCCATATCCATATGTAACTATTTTCGGGTTTATCCATATCCTAAAAAATCCGGTCAACTCGGGTTTTACTCTATTTGTTCGGATTGATAACTGTAATATGATTATAATTATCATACCTAATCACCAATTAAAAAATGAAAAAACATAAATAAAAATGATTTTTGTCAATAAAAATTTGAGGGAGTGACACGTAAGCAAAGGATAAGGTTTATGAAAAAAGATGATATTGTGTGTTATGCATACGTGTCATCCATGAGTCACCACTTGTAACCCAAGTAAAGCCAAACACCAAACCCACATTTGTTTATGTCAAAAAGCAACAACAATATTAAAATAGTGAAATCATCATCACAAGTTATCAAAAAATATTAAAATAAATATTAATTACATAAACAATTAATCATTTCTTCATATCATATATGTTTAATGTATCTATAAGATCTTGATATAGATTGTGTGTTACAACTAATCAAATTAAACCATGGTTAGTGTTTATAGGGTTGTGGAATTATTAGACCATGGTTAAAGGTACGAGGTTTAGAGTGTTTAGCGTGGATTTCAGAATCGTATCAAATGTTAAATTTATCATTCTATTGTTACGTGATGCAATTAGTGGGATTATATTAAAATTTTATTTGATCATGTTCAGCGTGTATTTCAGAATCGTGTTCGATATTAGATTAGTTATTATTCTATTATTATGTGATACAATTTATTCGATCATATTACATACCTTAATTATAACGGTCCGCTAACTTCAAATATCTAAAACTCGTCTAGTTCTTTCTAATCAACCTGGTTTGTTAACACTAAAATCTACAAATTACCATCTTTTTTCATTTGGTTAATGCTATAAGGAGTCATATGAATTACATGTTATCTCGTATAGATTCCGATTGAATTTTCATACATAACCAAAATGAGCCAGCTCATGCGCTACCTGATTCCTATTCCTCTTAATCCCCTTATATGAAAATGAGGCCGTAAGCTCAAGATCTCTCGACAAAGTGTGACAATGCTACCGAACTCAGCGTTATCATCAACATGACCCATCACAACAACTTCCACTTTCAAACAATCAGTCTCAAAGGTCACTAGCTCCCTCCACACCGACGCCTACCACCACATAAGAGCATCCAGCAACACCAGAGCTTCCCCCTCCCGCACATTTGGTATCAGCGACGAGACTGAGGGGGGGTCTACCCTGGACCCGTGACCAGGGTCCCCATGACTCAAACAGCTAAAATACATGTAATTTCTCCTCCGAAATCATATTCAGTTTATTGTATATTTCATATATCAGACCCCAACGTCTACTAGCATACTAACTTCACCACTGTCTAGTACCCTCATCCAACCAAACTCAACCCGAATTTAACCCACCACAACAATTAAAAAAAAACCCACAATAATTCCCCAATAATCACAAAAAGATCCCAACTTTAACTAGAGTTAAAGCAAAAGCCCCAATGATTCTTTACCAAAAAAAAAAAAAATCTAAATAATATTATCCAAAACCCGCCTGGCAATTATCTTCCACATAATTAATAAACTAAAAAGCGCAGACCCGAAAATAAAGCAAAACGGAAAAAAACAAAAAAAATTAAAAAAAAAGCGGAAAAGCCAGAGCTCACGAAACACTGCCACGTGTCCTCCACGCCTCTCCTTCATTCTTAACCACAAGATTTTCCCTCCCCCTTCTCGACCTTTCCATCATTAAAATTTAATTCAAAATTAAAAATTAAATTCCTCTGATGAGCTGGCACCCTTCTCTTCCTTTCCTTTTTCGCTCCCTTTTTATTTAATAATAATCCTTCTTCCCTCAGCTTTCCTCATCTGAAATCTCTCTCTTTCCTCTTCTAGCTCCAAATCGCTGCTCCATCACTGTCAGCACCTTCCGCCGGAGGAGTATATCGCGGTATCGGAATCTTGTTGTTGTTGTCAGTTGTTGATTCTGTTGTTCTCCGGTGAGTGTTTTTTTATGAGTTTTTTCGCGGCTGGATTTGGCTACGTATATCGCTTTCTCAGTTTTTGCTGAACTGTGTTTTTTTCGTTTGTTAGTGTTTTGGATTCTGATCGGAAGATCTGGTGAAAAAGCTCCATGGCGGCTACTGATTCTCAGGTACTTTTTCTTCTTCTTTCTGTAGTGCTTATCGGCTTATGTTGTGGATGCTGAGTCAGAAATTGGTTAAAATTGTATTATCCGAGATTCGGAGTCTCCGGGGGATTGAATTTGGATCTTGATTGTTGTTGAGGGTAAGCTGACGAGTCTGATTTGTTCGATTGTGTAAGCTAGGTAGTTGAATTGAATTTGAATTGGTTCTGCTGTTCTGTTCTGTTTGGCTGATGTCAGTTGTGAGAAATTGAAGTTGTTGGGAGAGTGGATTTGAAATTTGATGAGTTATCTGTATTACTGGTTGAGATTTGGTGTAGAATGATGGATGTAATGGATTCTGTGAATTTGCTGTTGCTGAAATGGCGGATGACTGGTTCAATTTCGAATTGTGTGAGGAGCTTTCGGCTGACCTAGTTCTTGATGTGGGTTCTGCAGGAAGTTCAGGTTTCTGGAGGTGATTACTACGAAGATAATGATGGTGAACAATTGATGGAGTTGAACTCATCTACGAGTCCGCATCTGCTCAAGGTTTTTACTAATGTCCTGCACAGCGATTTCTTCTGTCTGTTACTCCATTTCTTCCGCAGTTGATCTAACTGTTCAGTTCTCCACTCTGACAGGTGAGGAAGCCTTACACCATCACTAAACAGAGGGAGAAATGGACAGACGAGGAACACCAGAAGTTCCTTGAAGCTCTCAAGTTGTATGGCCGTGGCTGGAGAAAGATTCAAGGTGGGTTTTACTTTCTACTCTTGAAGCAGTTCGATGAGAGGTTTACACTCTGCTAGTATCATTCAGATGATTGAATTCTCGTTATTGATCCTCTCTTGCAGAACATGTAGCTACCAAAACAGCTGTACAAATCCGAAGCCATGCCCAGAAGTTCTTCTCCAAGGTACGACCTCTGACTGTCCTTAAGTTGATCCATTGTAGTGAGTTTGATGCAAGAAAGAACGTATCTTTGAATCTTACACCTTTGATATCTAACATGGACCTGTCTTTCTTGTTTGCAGGTGGTCCGTGAGACTACTGGTGGATCAGAGAACTCGATTAAACCAACTGAGATCCCTCCTCCTCGTCCAAAGAGGAAACCTCTGCATCCTTATCCTCGTAAATGCACCGATGTTGCTTCGAATAATCAATTCGAGAGATCCCAATCTCCCAACTTGCTGAGCATGGAGAAGGAAAACCATTCCCCAATATCTGTCTTGTCCACAGTTGCTTCTGAGCTGCTCGAATCTCCAGTTTCGGAGATGCAACACGGGTGCTCTTCACTGACCTCTTGCACAAGTGATGTCCAGTCCTTCGGCTTACTGCCTATCGAGAAAGACAGCAGCGAACCCATCGGAGCAGACTCGCCTTCATCACCAGTAGGCTCATCTTCTGGTCCAATTGCGGAGAAATTGCCCACGGTAAAGTTTCCTTAATTGCTGTCTAGAGTCCTATGATTTCACTCTTGTAGATCAATGTTGCTGATCTTAACTATGTATGCTGTTTCAGCTCTCTGACCAGGACACAAAAATTACAGAACTTCCTGAAGAAATCCTACCAGTCCTGGCATCTTCCAGGAGCTTCAAACTGTTTGGAAAGACAGTCTTGGTCACCAATCCCGAGAACACTCCTTCCCCAGATGTCGAGATGAAGTCCTCGAATCTTGATAAATCAGTAGATGTCAAGCTGTCACTCTGGTCGAGTTCTTCAGCCACCGGAGTCAAGAGAGAGAACAGCAGCTTCTCAGAAGCTAATTTCTCACTATCACCATATGTGCTGGAAGCTGATGATACTAAAGGAGCTCTTGAGGAAAGGTCCTGCACCGGATCAGATGCCGGTTCGACCAGCGAAATCATCCCCGGGGAAAGATCGTTCGAAGCAGTAGAGTCCGAAACTTCGTGGATTAAGTTATCCAATGATACTAGGAGCAGTATGACCACCCGTGGCTTAACCCGAGGCTTCATGCCATACAAGAGGTGCTTAGCCGATCGGGACATGAAATCGGCACTGGTCGCATCCGAAGAGCGAGACCAGCAACGTGCCCGTGTATGCTCTTAGCAAGTTCGAAAACCAGGGCCTTCCTTCGTGTAGATAAAGCTTGAAGAAGGGCCCCTGCAGTAGCTGTTTTTTGGCAAGTAGCAGCCGATTTTTTTGATCTTGTTAGCCTCTATATCCTGCGAAGAAGGCGGGTTTTCGGCACAGGAGAGGAAGTAAGAAGATTTGATGTGAAATGTGAGAAATGCCTTTGCTACAAAGTGTAAATTATTCTCCATCGTTCTGCTGTGGTTTAAGTCGGACTCTTTGCAACGAAGAACGAGCTGGAACGACAATCGAAAGGGCGCGAAGAGGCCACAAAGAGGGCTCGAGGACTAAGCGGAGAATCGATGGAGGGATTCTGATTCGAGTTTTGGATGAAATTTTTGCCCTTTTAGCAGTGTACAATACTAATTTGAACAGTTCTCTCTCTCAGTGTCTATTTTTTGTTTGTTATTTTTGTTCAATGAATGTCACCATCCATTTGTCTCTGTATCGTTCCAATTTTATCGGTCTTAATTGGTTGAAGGACGAAAGTTAATCAGTTTCGGGACAATTGGTTAGCAGCGATGACCTTTGCACCGTTTCTTGCCTCGAAATTTCGGTTTCAAGTACATAGATTAGTGCATGTACCACGTTCTTGGTCATAGCTAGTCGAAGGACGGAAGTTAATCAGTTTGAGGACAAATGTTTAGCGGCGATGTTCTTTGCACCTCTTCTTATCCCGGTATTTCGGTTTCAGATACATAGACTAGACTAGTGCAAGAACCACTTCTCATGGGGATGCATCATTGAATCTGCACCACATTTAGTGGAAACGAGTTTTGTCCCTTTAAGAGGACAAATGGTTAGCGGCGTTGTTCTCTGCGTCTTTCTTGTCCCGAAATTTCAGTTTCAAACACATACTAGTGCATAAAACCACTTCCTCATCGCGATGCATCATTAAATCTCCACCATATTCAGTAGAGACAAAACATCTTGAGACGAGTTTTGTCTCTTTAATGGGGGACAAGTTATAACTCGACGAGTTTTGTGTCTCTTTAATAGGGGACAAGTTATAACTCGACGAGTTTTGTCTCTTTAATAGGGGACAAGTTATAACTCGACGAGTTTTGTCCCTTTAATAGGAGACGGGGTGCAAATGGTCAGTTACAGATGCCCTTTAACACTCTTGTTCCGAATTTTGATTTTATGAACCTATCTCGAAAGAAAACAAGTCGTGCTGCCGTGTTCACGAAGAAACAAGACTTATGCAACAAGAAATTCACTTCTCTTCCTGCTTCTGCTTCCTAACCATTACATACAACACGACCCGAGGACTGTTGTAATCCGGATGCCATTCGGACTGCTCGACTCGCCCAACTTCAAACTCCTTCATGGCTTCCTCCAAGAAGAACTCTAGTACTGCATCTGAGGATTGGTTTACATAGTAAAGACCCTAGCTTTTGACGAAAATTTCGAAATCGTTTGAGAAAGAAAGACCGATCATTTACCATTTCGTAGCTCCCCAGCTATGAACACAGTTGTCTTCGTTCCACAGAGTTTGAGCAGTGTGTCGATCAGATCCCGACTGCTCCTTCGCTATAAACCACGTCCGATCCCACAACTGAAACACCCGAAAAACGTTGTCAAAGTCAGGTTACTGATCATTGTAAATGATCATGAAGAAAGCCGGTGTATTTTACCGTAATCGGGCAAGGGTTCAACCATGGACCGATCAGGGTCGTCCCCCCAAGTGAGCTCCTCCACGACTGCTGAGCCGCGGAGATGCTCGTGACCTACATTGGTTTCAACGTTCTTTTTCAGGAGTCGAATTCGATCGGGGAGATCAGTGAGTATCACTTCTGCGCCTAGAAGAGAGGCTATGCATCTGCAATATGAACAAAAGCTTAGTGACTGAAAAAACTGGGAAGCTATGATGAATCCATGAAAAGATGGGAGCTTTATGAATGTTTATTTACCCTACCAATCCACAGCCTGAACCGAGCTCGATAACCTTCTTGCCTTGAAGTACGAGCTTCTTCGAATCGACTGCGTGTTCCAAGAACTTGCCTAGTACAATGCCACTGTCCCACATTACTGATCCTGTTACTCCTGGTGAACCCTGAAAAAACACTAAGAACATTGTAACCCGATAGCAGCTTCGGAACTTCTCCTCGACAGCCCATCAGAGAACGAAAGGAGTGAATGCTACTACTGTTAACCTAAGCTTCATAGGAAAACCGAGCTCAAAGATTCGATCTTGCTTATGATATCCTCCTAGATGCTTACTAAGTAGAGAACTTTTTCTGATTGTTGTATCGATTTCGACTATAGAATTGTGCAGAGCATTACGAAACATCAGAACTCGACGATGATGGCAGTAAATCGAACAATTTGAAAGAGTCTTTTACCAAGGAGGAAGGAGACTGCAAGATGTTGAGGGAGTGTCCACAAGCATCGATACGGAGCTGGAGAGAGGCCTGGGAGACATAAGCATTCGGTTTCGAAATAGTGGGCTGTTGGATTCCCCATAGCAGCATGATTTCCTCGGCAGCAGATTCTTCGTCTTCGCTACTTATTAGCCTCACTTCCCCTTCATACAACCCTAGCTTCCCCATATTCATCACCTCTACCTCCTCTTCTTGTTCTAAGCTTTCAGCAGCTTGAGTTGCCATGGAATCTGGTGAATGAAAGAGTATGCATTAGATATTGTTAACAGCAAACAGTTCATCATCATATCTCCAGGCAAAGCAACTGATTTGATCACAAGATAGATAGAAACCCGTTTTCGGTCATATTAGGATCGATTAAACATTTGACAAAAAAAAAGGATCGATTAAACCTCGTATTCGAAACCTAAGTACATGCAGTTTCATAATCTGCCACTAAATCATCAACAGGATGAAAGATACAGAACTTTAACCTAGAACAACTGATGAAGCTCAAATGAGAAACCAACTAGATACAGTTCAGAGCTTTAGCCTAGAACAACTGATCAAGCTCATCTCAGAAACCAGCTAAATAAGGTTTCAATAGGTTAACTATTGAACCATAATCCGTTCATCTCACGGATTCAACGAAAGATAAGAGCTTTAACTTAGAACAACCGATACCTATATGAGCAGAGATGAACATTCAACGAAATCAGAATCAGAAACACTTGGGACAAGATACAGAATCCAGAAAACAAGTCTGAAGAACAAGAACTAACCAATTTCCCAGCAGCAGCAGCAATGGCCAATGTAACACTCTCTTCTTCCTAGTTCTTCTTCTGCTAATTTTTCTCGCAGCTGAAAATCCGGAGCTTGAAGGTGAGTTGGGCCAGGCTATGTTGCGGAACCCCGAATCCTCCGGCCCATTCACCTTGATCATCCAACGGTCAGTATATGTTTAAAGGATCCAACGGCTAATTGCGGGAAAAAGGGGAGATCTGATCAGTGATTCCAAGCTCACAAGGAAGCTGCGTATTCAGTTCCATACGAGAGTTTTTGTATTCCTTACCCTTCGGCACGGTGTATCGATAAGGGTCTACCAAGGGTAAACACATTCCTTTCTTTACTGCCATATTTATTAACTCTTTCGTTACTTCTCGCATATGGATTCGATGAATGTTTAATCCGATTTCTGGGTCTTGTTTGATAAGTTCATATCTTTTCTGCTTTCTCGGATGCTAGGGTGTTTTGTTGTTAGGGTTCATGATTCGAGGTCTGCAGGTCTTGGTCTTGCCATCTATTATCCTGGGCTTTGGGAGAATCATGTTAGTGGTTCGTTAAAGGCTTATGTTTCAGTATGGCTTTGCTTGTGTAATCTTCATTGTGCCTTTAATAAACATTTAAACTCTGGTTTGCTTTCATTAACTCCACTTTTAAGATCAAATTAGACTTCCATTATGAATAAGAGCGAGTTGGGCCTTTTGGTAGTCTGTTCAATGGTTTCAAGTTATGCCATATTATGGTAACAAATTCGGCTCGGATGAGTTGAGCTGGACCCTACCCTTTCTTATGGTTGGTCCGCGTCCATTAGCACTGTTTATTTATCAATTGGTTCCTCCCTTTGGTCAAATTTCAAGTAAACATTCTTCTTCTCCGTTTTCCTTTGTCTTCTGTTGATCATGAAGATCGATTCGGTTTAAATCGAATATTTTCGCTTTGGGCTGGTTGGTAGATCATGATTATTCAGCTGCTTTCCATCTATTTCTCTTGATCTTAGTGTTCTTAAGCTTAGTTCAGTATGGTTTTATCTTCATGTAGTATACGAAGTCTGTTTGCTTCATGTAATTCCTAAGATCAGAATTCTTTGATAGAATGGTTTTGAGTGTTTCATGTAAGTTATGCCTATTGCATGCGTTGGTATCGAGTTGTGAAGTTTGCTCGTGAACGTGTGTAAGTTTTCGGTCGTTAATCGTCGATACAAATTTGTCTATAACACTGGTCTTATTGTGAGTTCTGTCAGTTTTACTGTTGAAAATTTGGATTGTTAGACTTTGCCAGTATTGATCTGTAGTACAATGCAGCAGACAAACCCCAGATACATAGATAGATATTGAACTTGATTTCGATCCGATAATGGTTCTATTGTGATTCTTCTACAGTTTTACTATTAGATCTTGGAGTGTTAAAGTTGTAGTCTTGATCTCCAGTACAGTTCGAAGATAAGTTGAAGTCTTGTTATGTGTTTTCTTGGTCTTATTTCGAGTGACGAGAACTATAGTTTTTGAACTCACGATCGTAAGAACCTGGTGCATTAACAATGCAGCTAATTAACCTCATACACAGATAGATATCGAACTTGGTTCTGTTACAGTTTCACTGTTTGATCTGTAAAGTTATCTTCTTGATCTGCAGATTTGAGACCAAACTGGTTTGATCCTATCATTGTTCTATCGTGACTCTTACGTTTTTTGTTATCAGTTCGGGATGGCTGCAGAAATGAGAAACCTGAAGATCAAAACGAGCACCTGCAAGCGAATCGCAAAGGAGCTACACTCGTATGAGAAAGAAGTGGAAAGAGAGGCCGCAAAAACATCGGACATGAAGGACAAAGGAGCCGATCCTTACGACCTAAAGCAGCAAGAGAACGTGTTGGCTGAGTCAAGGATGATGATTCCCGATTGCCACAAGCGCCTCGAGGCTGCATTGGCTGACCTGAAATCGACCCTGGCCGAGCTGCAAGCGTCTTCGGATAAGAAGGAAGGCCCTGAGATCAATGATGCTCGAACCATTATTAATGAGGTGGAGCAGTTGTATAACAAAGGAGATGATGTTTGAGTGTTTCTGGGTTTTGAACAAGAGATCTATTTCGGATTTGTGTTTTAACATTCGGTTTATTCCGAGAAGCATCAAATGTGACTATTTCTGGGTTTTTTTCGATGAATCTGCCTATTGGATCATACTGATGAAACCAACAATAGCCATGAAAGTAAACAAGCAAGAGCAAAGCTTATCTCAAATTCGAACTACTTGCATACCACGAAACTGCACATTAATTACACACGAGTAACGATATAAATGTTAATAGAATAGAAATCATTGTCATTCATCATCATCATCATCATCGGAACTTTCATACGCTAACCCTAATAAGCTTTGGACAGAGGGTTTCTCGAGAAGCTCTTCTTCAACAGAAGTCTGCTTACTGTCACTCTTCGAATCCATTGATGTTGATACAGCAGACTCTTCTTTCTTCAATGGTTCTGAACCACGATTACTCGGAACAGAAGCAGAGACACTTCGATCTAGCTGGTCTGAAACTCGGGGCCGTTTGGGTTTAACTTCCACCACCTTCTTCAGCAGATCCTGCTGCCTAAAAAAGGTATTAGGAAATCGCGATCAGTTATAACTTCCGGACAGCTGATTTCAGAAGTGTGATGGATAATGTACCTTATGCCGCTCTTTGGTTTGGGTTCTACACGAAGTGGTAATGGAACTGATGCCGGTGATGTATCGGCCATGGTTGCAGCTTTGTGTCAAGCAGTAAAGGATATTTTATAAACAACTTGATGCCATATTCTGATTACTTTACCAGCCACGAAAAAAGGATATTTTGAATTCCGCGAACGCCCTTTTCTCTGTGCGTCGAAGGAGTCGTTCTGCATCCTCTTCGGCTTCCATCTGCTCTTTGAGGTAAAGTAGGTCGTCACTGTCCAATGCTGCAGAACAAGAGCTTGAGAATTCGAAAATTTGGTCACCAGAATCAACAAATTTAGCAGTCAAAATGATCAAATAGGGTTACCGCCTCGCCCATGAAGATAGCCACCTCGTTCTCCGGCAACTTCTTGCATCTGCCGGCATCATCAACCCCATGGGGCAAGCCAGGATCCCTGTCAGGGCATGTTATCAGAAGACAAAAAATACTCGAGGATTTCTTAACATTGCGAAAGGGTTTCGTGACTCAAGTAACACATTACTAAATCAATAACTCCATCGCTCAGAATGTTCTCAATTAATAACTGAAAAGCTGCTGATTAATCCTACCACAAGGCTTTTCGTTAGCTTAATGACCAAGTAATCTACTTGTTCAATCTCCTGCTTGTCAACCTTAACAGTCTGCAATCTAACTTACACATGCTTATATGCAAAATCTCATCATTGCCTTCCCGGCACCGGTAATTCCAACACTTTCTAACACCAGGTTACACTACACATCAACAAACTATATCCTCCTCTCAATACAAAGATCGAGCAGCTAACTATCGGCCGAATGAGCAAAAGGGTGCTTCATCAGTTCCCATTCTCTACCAAAAATCACTCACAAACACTTAACGACAGACGATAGTACACAGCACTTTCTAACACCAGGTTATACACTACACATCAACAAACTATATCCTCCGTTCAATACAAAGATCGAGAAGCAAAGTATCGGCCGAATTAGCAAAAGGGTGCATCAGCAGTTCCCATTCTCTACTACCAATCACCCACAAACACTTAACAATCGACGTAATATAACAAACAAGAGATGATCAGGAGAGGCGATGCGCTAACCTTTGCAACCATGCGCTGAAATGTGATATCTTCATCGTCAATCTTATCCTTCCCCTTCCCAAACTTCCTATCTACAGTCACAACATGAAAATAAAAGCTACTGAAACCTGCAGAATGAAAGAACAGCAATCCTTCCAAACGCTGAAAAGGCAATACCTTTAGGATCGGTGAGATTGGTGTATTCCCGCACTTCCCTTCCCGCCATTATCCGCAACAACAGCCACAGCTCTGCAACCCCAAATTTTCGATTCCTTCAAGCGAATATACACCTGCCGATTATACGAATGATGAACTTGTTGTAGCTAGGAAGCTGGAATGTGATCTCGTTGAGAGAATAATCTAAAAGCTGAAGAGCTACCGAATTAGGGATTTGAAAGTGGAAAAACTCTAATTTGCTTTGAAGTCTTCTATTGTTTTTTATTACAAATTGTCCACAAACTATGGAGGTTAAAATGGTAAATAGGAACGATAAATTTCTTTTTGGAAAATTACTAAAGTAATTAAAATTAAAATGAAACAATGGCGGTTAAATTCCAGCGGTAAACTGATAAAGCCAAGCAATAATGCCGATACTGAGCAATCGCTGTCTCATCGCCGGCATTCCTCTCCTTTCTCCTCCGACCACCGCCGCCGCCGTCCAACCATTTCTCTCCACAGCTCACTTCCTCCGCCGTCGTTCATCATCTTTCACAATTTCTTCGTCTCACTCTCAGACAATGGATTCATCACCATCGGCAGCTCGCAGCTCCTTGGATTTCCTCGCGAGGAAACCCTACGTTCCTCCGTCGTGGGCGTCGCATCTTAATCCGATTCCTTCTCACGTCTTCTCCCTCGCGCACTCGCCTACTCCAATCCACAGGTGGAACCTCCCTAACTTGCCTAAAGGAACCGAGGTCTGGTTGAAGCGCGACGATCTCTCCGGGATGCAGTTGAGCGGGAATAAAGTGAGGAAGCTTGAGTTCTTGATGGCGGATGCGGTGGATAAGGGAGCCAATTGCGTGGTTACTGTCGGTGGAATTCAGAGTAACCACTGCCGTGCTACTGCTGTTGCGGCGAGGTATTTGGGGCTGGATTGTCATCTCATACTTCGCACTTCCAAGGTTTGAATTGTGGGTTTATACAGTAAATTGAGGGATTGAATGTTGTCTCTATTAGGGATTGTTCCGTTTCAGTTTGCTATGCTGATCCGTGAACTCTTCTTTGTTTGGTGAATTTGTGTAGGTTGTTGTGGATCAGGATCCTGGATTGACAGGAAATTTACTTGTGGAGAGATTAGTTGGAGCTCATGTTCATCTCATTTCGAAAGAAGAGTATGCACAGATTGGGAGTGTGGTAAGCCACAAACAGACTCTCCTCAAGAACCATTGCATTCTAGTAGTTCGAATTGTTAAGAGAGTAGTTCATAATAGATCTTACATGATTCGCTTGCATGAATCATCTCGTTTGTGCATTCGTTATACATTTGATCTCATAGTTCAAATACTGGGATTGCTGATAAAGTAATAAATGTGCTATCTGAATCTTTTGGTACTATAATTCAGTCCTTGAATGGTTTGCTTCAGTTGCTAGATGTCATGTCTTTAACTCCATAGTTGGTTAAAATGTTTAATGATGCCACCTTGATCCATCTCCCATAGGAATTCATCCCATTTGTTTTTTTTTATCTGATAATTCATCCCACTTGTTTGTTTACTGGATCAATTACTGTCCTTTTCCAGGCGCTTGCTGAGTTGTTGAAAGAAAAACTGATAAAGGAAGGAAGAAAGCCATATGTTATTCCCGTTGGCGGATCGAACTCCCTGGGAACATGGTACTAAGTTCATTCTCCTTGGCTTACGAGTTTGAGTTTGGTCACAACAGATTGTTCATACCATCTTACTCACGAGTGATAATCTCCAGATTCTGTGTATATCCTTGTATTACACATCACTTATTCTGGATTCTTTCAACTTAGGGGTTATATCGAAGCAATCAGGGAAATCGAGCAGCAGGTTGAGGCGGGCAATGGAACGATAAATTTTGACGATATTGTCGTGGCCTGTGGCAGGTCCATTTCCTCTGCACTTTCATCACTTATCCAAGTGTTTCCACCATTCATATGGAACTCCTAGCTGAAGTTCTGTGTTTTCTCTTCTTCCTTACAGCGGAGGAACAATAGCCGGTCTCGCTTTAGGATCGCATCTCGGAGGATTGAAAGCAAAAGTACACTTCTGATACTATCACAGCATCACATACATTCCGCTCTTTACTCGTGATGCCAGTAATTTCACTGGCTCCTATTGCTGATTCTGCAGGTCCATGCATTCTCTGTCTGTGACGATCCTGACTACTTCTATGCCTTCGTTCAAGACCTACTTGACGGACTGAAAGCAGGAGTCGATTCTCGCAACATTGTCGACATTCAAAACGTGGGTTTTTCCGTTATCCATCCCCTTTTAATTTACATTTACTGATTTCTAGCACCGGTCTTTAGGCATGGTGGATATCTTGCTAGAAAGAGGTGCAGTAAACTTCATCTTTGAGCTGTGTTTTCTTGTTTCTTTTTAACAGGCGAAAGGTCTTGGCTACGCAATGAACACCTCCGAAGAGATTCAATTCGTTAAGGAAGTTGCTACAGCCACCGGTATCGTCCTCGATCCAGTGTACAGGTGCACCATTCTTACTCTTGCATAATCTTTACGTTCCGGGCGTTGAAATCTTCCCGTTTTACTGAAATGCATAATCTTTAGGTGTTGAAATCTTCATGTTTTGTCGAGATGCACAATCTTTAGGTGTTGAAATCTTCCTATTTCGCCGAGATGCATAATCTTTAGGTGATCATATTCGTCGCTAGGTGTAGCATAACCTAGTCTTAGTCTTAGACAGATCATTTTATCCTGATTACGAGTCTAAATCAAGCATATCTCAACACTACTCTCGTCTATGGCGACCATTTTCGATCGATTTGCAGCGGGAAAGCTACCTACGGGATGCTGAAAGCCATGAAAGACAACCCACAGACATGGGAAGGCAGAAAGATCCTCTTCATACACACAGGCGGTCTCCTGGGACTGTACGACAAAGCTGACCAGCTCGCACCGTTGATGTCCGGGAGCTGGACCCGGATGGATGTCCACGATTCTGTAGCAAGGCAGGAAGGCATTGGCAAGATGTTCTAAACACATCAGGTACTACTTGTTATGAATCTCGAGCTCTCGCTTTCGATTTCGATTCTACGAATCACGATTTGTCGAAGCTGTTGGTTTACTTATTGTGCAAGGTTTGGAGGCCTTTGTTAAGCATGTTGTTTTATTGTTCTATTGCGTGTCAAACAAGAAAGGCCAAGTTTGACACTTGTTACAAGCATGGTTTTCAAAACCGTATTTGTCGATTGAACCAGTGAGTCTAACCGTATCTGGTTTAACCGTCTAAATGGTTATAAACCGTGATTGAACCGTAATAGTATCAGACTATTTTGTTGAGTGGTTCATGATCGTCCTTGTGAACCTGCAAGTGACATGTCAACATTTACGTTCGAATGAACTCTCCCCGGGTCGTCTTTTTATACCGGTTCGGTTCAAATAATTGGAACCGGGGTGAACCGTTTATCAAGATGTGATTGGGCTTGTGTATTGAGAGCCTTCTTTCCTGGACCGGCCTGCTTTTGCAGTGGGCTCGAATCCGGCCCATAGTATATTAGTCTGTTTAACGGGCCGGGTCCAGCCCACAATCTCACCCCGCATTTTGACAAAAAAAAAAGAGAGAGAGAAAATAAAACGAAATCAATTTCTCCATTTTTGGTCCGCAAAAATTTCTCGAAAACAATGGAGAAAGGAGAAGAAGGATCCGAACCAGCTGCAGCAGCAAAGCCTTCGTCTCTCTTCCCGCTCTTTGCCGCCGCCGCAGTCACCACACCCCTCCGCCACGACACAACAACCACCGCCGCCGCCGCCTCCGAACTTCCTCCTCAACCGCCGCAATGGCTTCAGAACGTCAGCTTCACCGCCGACGTCCGCGTCATAAACGAAACTGTCACTTCCTCCATCCGCCAGGATGCGGCGCCGGAGGACGGCTCTGATTCGGAATCAGAGGAGAGAAGACCTGATGTAGCGAAGCCGACAGTGCCTAAGTACGAGCTGGTGGAAGAAGAGGATAGCGATGTGAGAGAGGGGAAAGCTGGTGCTCGGTATGATTCTACGGACTCCGAGGGGAGAAAGAAGAAGAGGAAGAAGAAGAAGGAGAAGGGAGGGAGTAAGAGGAAGAGGAGCGAAGATCGATACAGCGATTTTGGTTCCAGGAAGTCTAATGTTAGGGATTGGGTTGATTCGGATGCTAAGCCGGCGAAGGATTATTACTTCGATGGCCATGGGGATCGGGATAATTTGGCATATGGATCACTCTACAGGTTTGTTTTGCTTCCACTGATAATTCTTGGTTTGCGTTCGTAGTGTCTGCATCTGAATTTAGTTTCTACTGTTAAAATTATGCAGAATGGATGTTCCACGCTACAAACCTTACAGTACTACTAGCCCTTATGGAGTGAACATGAAAGGGGTGTATCGGTTTAACAAGAAGGGAACAACGCTTGATGCTGATGCTGATGTTGATGTATTGGATACTAAGCTGAAATCCGATGGACGTTACTGGTCTCCCAAGTATGCAGCACTAGTACGCAACAAGAACTTGAAGCGTCTTCGTTTTCTTGCTCCTACTGAACCAGAAGCTACAGTGTCAGATGATTTCATTCCGCTGCTAGATAGTCAGGTCTGTAGGGAAGATGAAGATGACCAGGCTGCATCCACTTCGAATTCATCCATTGTTGAAGAGTCATGGGACGATGAAATGCTGAGGAAAACACGGGATTTTAACAGAGCGACGAGAGAGCATCCTCATAATGAGAAAGCGTGGTTAGATTTTGCCGAGTTTCAGGATAAGGTTGCAAGTATGCAGCCACAGAAGGGTGCTCGATTGCAGACTCTTGAGAAGAAGGTGAGCATACTGGAAAAGGCATCTGAGCTCAACCCTGATAATGAGGAATTGTTGCTTTGTCTTCTGAAGGCTTATCAGAGACGAGACAATGCTGATGTTCTCATGGGGAGGTGGGAAAGGGTGCTTATGCATCATTCTGGAAGCTGTAAGTTGTGGAAAGAGTATTTGAATGTTGTACGAGGGGAGTTCTCTAGATTCAAGGTGTCTGAGTTGAGGAAAATGTATGCACATGCAATTCAAGCTTTATCTACCGCCTGCAGCAAGCAGTTTAGGCAGGTTCTTATCCAACTGCCTTAATGCATTTAGTATCTGATTTGTCTCTAATTTTTCTTGATAAGTTCTACTTGCAGTTTTAGGCAGGTTGTTCGCTATTCATGTGTGTTTCCTGTAGTATTTATAAAAGCTAATGTCCATGGTGATTCTTTGAAGTTCTATGTCAAGTTATGTCATTTTGTCTTTTGGGTTATAGGTTCTTACCATCTTTGTTGTTGGCTATTTTTGGTTTGATGAATCAAATATAGATCTTTTGATGATACGGTACGGATATGGTGTGGATATGATATTTTCAGTCTGTGCTCACTAGGCCAACTTCTTGGTTGATGGTTTATGACAGATGTGTTTTGTAATATGTAATACTCTTAGTTTAACGTTAGCCTTGAGGTATTTTTTATAGGGAATTTATGGGTCTCTATATTTGTTTGTTGCAGGTTGACCAGAATGCCAAGCCGACTTCTACAGATCCTGCCATTCTTCAGCTAGAACTTGGTCTTGTTGATATATTTGTAAGCCTTTGTAGGTTTGAGTGGCAGGCTGGTTATCAGGAGTTGGCCACTGCTCTATTTCAAGCAGAAATTGAATTTAGTTTGTTCTGTCCGTCATTGCTTCTGAGTGAAAATGCTAAACTGAGATTGTTTGAGCATTTCTGGAATAGTGATGCTCCTAGAGTGGGAGAAGAAGGGGCTGTTGGCTGGTCAACGTGGTTGGAGAAAGAAGAGGAGAATAGACAAAGGATTTTGAAAGAGGAGATGTCCCGTGAGGAAGAAAGCGGTGGTTGGACTGGCTGGTCAGAGCCACGGCCTAAACATCAGGAAACTGGGGACGTAGAAATTATAAACAACTTTGAAGGGGCTACTGAAGAGAACCAGGAAGAAAATGAAGATGGAGACAACAATCAGGAAGATGATATTGAAGCATTGTTAAAGAAACTAGGAATCGATACCGATGCTGAGGCCACTGGGGAGGTAAAAAACTCTTCGACCTGGGCTAGATGGTCAGAAGAAGAGTTGCTACGAGATTCAAACCAATGGTTGCCAGTTCATGGAAAGCAAGGTGTCTCCCTGTCCCTCTTCTTACTTGCTGTTTGCATAATTTGTTTTCTAACTGAAGTCTGAATTGAAACAGATCAAATTCAGAGTGGAACATCTGATGGAGAGGCTGATGAGCAGCTGTTGAGAATTGTAATGTTTGAAGACATTAATGGGTTCTTAGTCTCAATTAATTCACGTGAAGCCCTCCTTTCTCTTGTTTCTCAATTTGTTGAGTTCTTTGGTGGGTACATGCCACAAGGGTGAGTAATTCTTTTCTATGCTTTGACCTAGTTTCTGTAGCCAGCCTGATCAATGCTTCTTTGAACAGCTTTCTTGCGTTCATGTCTAATCGGCATGCATCATATGCTTCCTTTCCTTTGTAGGTTCTGCACCAACAGCTCAAGTTGGACAGAGCAAATCCAGATGGTTGAGTCATTGCCAGATTCCATATCACAGAATCTGAAAGGAGTTACTGACGTGCTAGTCAAGCCACCTAGCTTAGCTGCTAACAGTTTGGAGTTCCTGCTTGGTGGTGCTGGTGACAGTTCTAAGAGAACTGATATGATGAAGTTTCTTCGTAATGCAATATTACTCTGTCTATCTTCTTTTCCACGTAATCACAAATTGGAGGAAGCTGCCCTTCTCGCGGAAGAATTATCTACTACTAAAACTGGTTCTTCTACACCATGCAGAGCCCTGGCCAAGACCCTCTTGAAAAGTGATAGACAGGTATCTTGTTGTTTCTCAACTTTTTCCCTAATCTACTATTAACTTTAGTATTCCAGAATGGTCGTGGTCACCCATTACTTATTTTCCAGCAATTCAGAAGCATGATGCAGTAGTTGCTTGACATTTTTAATTGATCAAGTGCTGCACTCTCGAAAGGGGACGGATTTTCTGTCTGTTTATATGTTTGCTTCATAAATTTGGTAGGATTTGTTGCTCTGTGGCGTATATGCCCGAAGGGAAGCTGCCTTTGGCAATATCGATCATGCAAGAAGAGTCTTCGACATGGCGTTGTCATCAATTGAAGGGCTCCAAGTGGTGAGTTATCTTGATCTTGTCAAATTCATGTGCAGAACTTCCAAAATTATTCATCTTTGAGTTGATGCACTTGATACCCAAGCAATTTGTAAATTATGAAAGCTATAACATAAGATTTGGTCATTTCTGTACAGGACTTCCAATCTAGTTCTTCTCTCCTGTATTTCTGGTACGCTGAGATGGAACTTACTAACAGTGATGCTGGCAACGACCAAGAACCGTCTCGTGCATTGCATATTTTGTCGTGCTTAGGAAGTGGGACTAGCTACAGCCCATTTCAGTGTAAGCCATCGAGCTTGCAGCTCTTGAGAGCACGGCAAGGGTTCAAAGAGCGGCTGAAAACGGTGAGATCTTCGTGGGTCCGTGGTTCAATAGACGATCATACTGTTGCTGTTACTTGCTCAGCTGCTTTATTCGAAGAATTGACATCCGGATGGACTGCTGGTGTTGAAATTCTAGACGAGGCTTTTACGATGGTGCTTCCAGGTTTAGTTGCTTCTTCTCTTTCGAGCTGAGATTCATTTCGTTCAAGTTCTGGGCGAGACTTTTACCGTCTTTCTGGGGGTTTTCCTTTTGTCTTTGGGTTGCAGAAAGAAGAAGTCAAAGTCGACAGCTCGAGTTTCTGTTCACGTACTATGTAAAGATGCTGCTCAGACACCATAATGAGCTAAACTTTTCGAGAGTATGGCAAACCATCTTGAAGGGGCTCCAAACGTATCCTTCGAATCCCGAATTGTTCAAGACCTTTGTGGAGATCGGTAACCTTTACACAACACCCAACAAGCTGCGGTTGATGTTCGATGATTACTCTCACAAGTACGTTATCCTTTTCCTCACTGAATATTCCCTAGTTTTTGAGTTTGTTTTTTATTGATTGAATCATTTTCTAATTTCGCGATTATTTATAGGAAATCAGGGATCCTTGTGTGGCTATTCGCTCTATCGTTCGAGATGGCCAGAGATGGAACCCGACACAGAGTCCAGGGATTGTTCGAGAGAGCACTGGAGATCGAAAGTTTGCACAGCTCTGTCGTACTCTGGCGTATGTACATCTCGTACGAGATCAACATAGCGTGCAATCTATCTTCAGCTAGACGAATCTTCTTCCGCGCTATTCATGCTTGTCCATGGTAAGAACCTGCTATATAAATCACTGAATTCCTCGATTCGAATCTCTTAATTTACTCAATCAAACCATTCGAGTTCCAACATAAGGATGGTTAACCTTGCATTTCGGAACAAGGCACGTCTGTTTTAGAACTAATTTGAACTTGATTAGTTCTGTATTCCAACCTAAATACTTTGTTGTGAATCGACTATCTAAGTTGAGCAAATTGTTTTCTGGCTATAGGTCGAAGAAGCTGTGGCTGGACGGGTTTCGTAATCTGAAGTCGATTCTAACGGTGAAGGAGCTGTCGGATCTGCAAGACGTGATGCGTGAAAAGGAGTTGAATCTGAGGACGGACATTTACGAGATTCTTCTCCAAGAGGATGAAATCGTATGATCCACGAAGACGAAACCGAAAGCGTCACTCTGTCCGGTTGCCTAATGTTGCTCATCTGAATCAATGTTTGGTCGAAAAGGCAAAATATGTAGAGCTGTGTTTATGTTCTGTTCATTTTCAGTTTGTATTAGGATGGTTTTGTAAACTTTTATAAATATTGGATGGTTTTGTCAATTACTAAAAACATTTGAGGTAGATATGTCAGTGGACTGATTAGTCAAATTTAAAAAAATTTTGTGCTAGATTTCTAAGTTGACTAATATATCAAGTTTCAAAAAATCTAGGCTAGATTTGTCAAGTTTTAAAAATTATGAACTAGATTTGTCATGTTTCAAAAAATTCTGGAATACGTTCTCAGTGGACTAAGTTGTCAAGTTTCAAAAATCAGTCCAATTTTTTTGGAATTTGTCACCATAATTTTTTATAAATCTATGTAGAATATGTGACAAATCTAAGACAAAATTTGTGAAAAATCTAGCCTAGTACAAATTTGTGTCAAATCTAGACCTGAATTTGTGCCAAATCTAGCCCGTAATTTTTGTCAAATCTAACCCATAAGTTGTGTCAAATCTAGCTAAGAATTTGTGTCAAAATAAGACCATAACTTGTGCCAAATCAAGCCTAGAATTTGTGCCAAATTTAGCCCAAAAGTTGTGTAAAATGTAGTCCGACAAATCTAGTCCATAATTTAGACAAACCTAGTCCAAAATTTAGACAAATCTAGTCCATATTTTGACAAATCTAGTCTAGAATTTGACAAATCTAGTCTAGAATTTGACAAATCTAGTCCAAAGTTTTGACAAATCTAGTCCAAAATTTTAAAAAACTAGTCTAGAATTTGACAAATCTAGTCCACGAGTCTTGACAAATCTAGTCCAAAATTTGACAAATCTAGTCCAAAATTTGACAAATCTAGTCCAAGAATTTTGACAAATCTAGTCCAGATTTTGACAAATCTAATCTAAAATTTTGACAAATCTAGTCCAAGTTTTTATAAATCTAGTTCAAAATTTTGACAAATCTAGTCTAGAATTTGACAAATATAGTCCAAAGTTTTGACAAATCTAGTCCAAAATTTTGTCAGATCTAGTCTAGATTTTGACAAATCTAGTCCAAAAATTTGACAAATCTAGTCCATATTTAGACAAATTTGTGCCAAATCTAGCCTAGAAGTTGTGCCTAATGTAACTCAGAAGTTGTGTCAAATGTAGCCCATAATTTGTGTCAAATGTAACCGAGCATTTGTGCCAAATCTAGCCTAGCATTGTGCGAAATCTAGCCCATAATTTGTGCCAAATCTATCCTAGAATTTGTGCCAAATCAAACCCTGAAGTTGTGCCAAATCTAGCAAATAATTTGTGCAAAATCTAGCCAAGAATTTGTGTCGAATCAGGCCTAGATTTTTTTTGACAATTCTAGCGCATGTTTTGGGCCAAATCTAGCTTTTTATGGGAAATATCTAGTGCACTTTGGACCAAATCTAGCGCATTTTGGGACAAATCTAGCACATTTTGGGACAAATCTAGAGCACTTTGGTACAAATCTAGCGCATTTTTTGGGCCAAATCTAGCGCATTTTTGGACAAATCTAACGCAATTTTTGGGCCAAATCTAGCGCATTTTGGGATAAATCTAGCGTAATTTTTGGGCCAAATCTAGCGCACTTTGGGACAAATCTAGCGCATTTGGGACAAATCTAACGCACTTTGGGCCAAATCTAGCACATTTTTTGGGACAAATCTAGCGTATTTTGGGACAAATCTAGCGCACTTTGGGACAAATCTAGCGCACTTTGGGCCAAATCTAGCGCATTTTTTGGGCCAAATCTAGCGCATTTTGGGACAAATCTAGCGCACTTTGGACCAAACTAGCGCAAATTTTGGACCAAATCTAGCGCACTTAGGGACAAATCTAGCGCATTTTGGGACAAGTCTAGCGCACTTTGGGCCAAATCTAGCGCATTTTGGGCCAAATCTAGCACATTATAGGCCAAATCTAGCGCACTATGGGCCAAATCTAGCGCATTTTGGGACAAATCTAGCACTCTTTGGACCAAATCTAGCGCATTTTGGGACAAATCTAGCACCTTTTGGGATAAACCTAGAGCACTTTGGGCCAAATCTAGCGCATTTTGGGACAAATCTAGCGCATTTTTTGGACCAAATCAAGCGCATTTTTTGCGCCAGATCTAGCGCATTTTTTGGGCCAAATCTAGCGTATTTTGGGACAAATCTGGCGCATTTTGGGATAAATCTAGCGCATTTTGGGTCCAATCTAGGGTACTTTGGGACAAATCTAGCGCATTTTGGAATAAATCTAGCGCACTTTGGGCCAAATTTAGCGCATTTTGGGACAAATCTATTGCATTTTAGGACAAATCTAACGCATTTTTGGGCCAAATTTAGCGCACTTTAAGACAAATCACTTTGAGACAAATCTAGCACACTTTGGGACAAATTTAGCAGACAAATCTAGAGCATTTAAGAACAAATTAGCTCATTTGGACAATCTAGAACATTTTGGGACAAATCTAGCCATTTTGACAAATCTAGCATTTTGGACAAATCTAGCTTTAGAGACAAAATCTAGCGCATTTTGGGACAAATCTAGACATTTTGGAAAATCTAGTCATTTTGGGACAAATCTAGCGCATTTTTGGGACAAATCTAGCGCATTTTGGACAAATCTAGCGCTTTTGAGACAATTTAGAGCATTTAAGAACAAATCTAGCGCATTTTGGGCAAAAATTTAGACATTTTTTGGGACAAATCTAGCTCATTTTTGGACAAATCTAGCGAATTTTGGACAAATCTAGAGCATTTTGGACAAATCTAGCGCATATTTGGACAAATCTAGAGTATTTTGGGACAAATCTAGTCATTTTTTGGGACAAATCTTGCGCATTTTGGGACAAATCTAGGGCATTTTGGGATAAATCTAGAGCATTTTGGGACAAATCTAGCGCATTTTGGGACAAATCTAGAGCATTTTTTGGAACAAATCTAGTGTATTTTGAGACAAATCTAACCCATTTTTGGACAAACTTAGAGCATTTTTAGACAAATCTATCACATTTTTTACGAATATAACACATTTTTGGACAAAACTAGCGCATTTTGTGACAAATCTAGTGCATTTTGGGATAAATCTAGCGCTAGTACATTTTTTGACAAATCTAGCGCATTTCGGGACAAATATAGCGTATTTTATGGATAAATGTAACTCATCTTTTTTATAAATCTATCATATTTTTGGACAATCTTGCACATTTTGGGACAATTCTATGCCATTTTGAGATAATTCTAGGTCATTTTGAGACAAATTTAGTGCATGTTGGGACAAATCTAGCGCAATGTTTTGATAAATCTAGCGCATTTTGGGACATATCTAGCCCATTTTGGGATAAATATAATCTAGTGCATTTAGGGATAAATCTAGCGCATTTTTTGACAAATCTAGCGCACTTTTGGACAAATCTAACGTGTTTTTTTTTTACAAATCTAGCATATTTTGGACAAATCCAGCGCATTTTGGGACAGTTCTAGCCCATTTTGGGACAAATCTAGCGCATTTTGGGATAAATCTAGTGCATTTTCGGACAAATCTAGCGCGTTTAGAAACAAATCTAGCACATTCTTTTTACACATCTAGATCATTTTTTGACGATTTAGCGCATATTTTTTTACAAATCACTACAAAAAATTGACCTTTAGCTACTGCAAAATTACAACGGCATGAAAATGCAGTAGCAAATAGTTAGTATTTGCTACGACAATCACTATTTCATGTAGTAATTTGCAGTAGCAAATACTATTTGCCACACCACTATTTGCTACACCCAGCATCCCGTAGCAAATAGTGGTGTGGCAAATAGTATTTGCTACTGCAAATTACTACATGAAATAGTGATTGCCGTAGCAAATACTAACTATTTGCTACTGCATTTTCATGCTGTTGTAATTTTGCAGTAGCTAAAAATCAATTTTTTTGTAGTGAATCTAGCACATTTTGTGACAAATCTAGCTCATTTTTTATTCAAGTCTAGCCCAAAATTGTGACACATCTCGACCAGAATATGCGACAAATCTAGACCAGAATATGTGACAAATCTAATTAAGGGTTAAATTGAATTTTCCTCATTATGAAAAACATGACATATAATTTGTTTGATTTTAATTATGAAATCAAATTAATTTCCCATTGATGTTTAGCAAGGATAGTGACATTCTCAAAGGGAATTTAAGGATTAATGACCTTAATTGACATGACATTCAACTACTCTAATAGTAAATTATTAATCCTTAATTATATGTGACTCTAATTAATTAACTTTCTTGGCCGACTAAAATGATATAAAAGAAAACACATGATTTGATGACGTCATTAGAACTATTTTATAATTCGTTTATAGTAATAGGACCACTCTGTAACGGATTACAATTTTAGGACGAGTTATAACATGGACTATAGTTCTGAGGCGTACTAAGTATTTAACCCATATTCATAATGTTATAGATCGATGATGATCCTAGAACATTCGATGAGACAACGGACTCTCGAGCTGTTATAAAGCCATAAATGACGAGATGGACTCCATTATGAAAAATAATACTTGGATATTATTGGATCTAGTTGTAAACCTTTAGTGGGATTTGAAGACCCCACTTTGAGCCACTGGCTCCGCCCTCGCATGCATGCATGCATGCATGGTTTAACAATTTATCGTGCTCGTGCTGCACTATTTAACTCTCCCTGATCATAATTACACGGCGACAATGAATTTAGATGGTTCGAAATACTGAATCAAATTGACGAAATTTGAAAGATCATAGACCATACACAGAGAATAATATTGAATACCACTACTACAGTCCTCGAGAAAGAGTTGGTCCTTGACTCGAACAACTCTCCCTCGATATTTTTATATCGAAAACATTAATTTCGGGCTAGGTTGTGGCTCAATAAATTACTCTAAAATAAACATCAAGTCCCAAAGATAGACATAAAGTATACATGTACAATACCAAATAACATTATGAAAAAAGCAAAGCACTTTGCATTTGCCAAATTACCTAATAATAATCCACACATAATCATAAATTAAACCATAATTTTTAGGTTTTAATTAAAACCCTAATTATCATTAGTCAGTCTATATCAAGCTAACTAACTATACCCATACACTATGAAGAAGAAGAAGAACTAGGGTTTGATCCTGTGGTTGCTCCCACAGCTAGAAAATCGATGAACCCGACAACCTTGTCGCCCTCTTCCTCGATTGTCGATAACGCGTGATGATCACGTTGATCTAGGTTCAATCTATCGTCGTGATCTTGATCCACCTCTTCTTCTTCTTCCTCTTTGTCTTCTGGTTGGGGTAGTTGGTCGGGTATTTTATCTATAACTTCACTTTTGTTGGAGTTTTCGTTGTTGTTGTTGTGTACTTGGAGGAAATCGTAGTACTCTATCGCGCCTTCCTTCTCCTTATCCTTGTCGATTCGATCCCCGTCTGCTCGACAAATAACTCGAAATGATTAGAATCAAAATTCTGAGATGTAAAAAAAATACCATGCATGCATGTTACACACAATGATAATAGAACACTTTATTGTCTCGTTTTCATCAAAAGATAACTTATTAAGATGATACCATGAGCTCGAATTTATATAGTTGTTTAAAGTTGACCCGACTCAAACCAATTCGATCCAAAATTTGGTTCGATCAAATTCAATATTAATCATGTCACTACTATGTTGCAAAGTATACCACTAGACCAACTCGTCGATTAGTCTCATTGGCTCGAATTTGTGCAATGTGTACACATGGACACATCAATGTTAGAACCCTAGCTAGAAATCATGTACACATATATATACCTCGATGAAGACGATGAGATTGCGCCGTAAGGTAGTAGTCCTTCGGGAAGAGATGAGGATGAGGATGGTACGGATGAAAACGACGAGTCGTTTTCTTAGCATCAAACATATTGAAACACTTATTCATCACATACGACGCCGCCAGCTGCTGTAGCGACGACGCCATCCCCTCTTGTTTTCGACCGCTACAATGCTCTCCTCCTCCACCACCACCACCACCGTAGTACTGATAAGGACGATAATTCGTCCGGAGACAATTCCCAACACCACCACCACTACTAAACCTCTCATGATGATTCTTCATCATGTTCAACATGGTTGCAGACCCCACCAGCCTAGGGTCTGCAGCCATGCTGGTAGCGTTAATAAAACTCGAGTTACTGGGACGCACTGATGTCATAATTGTCGAAGACGATGACGTCGTCTTCGACCTCTCCCGACACCGCCTTGCCATCATGACATGCCAATGGTTCTTGACAGCGTTATCAGTCCGTCCAGGGAAGAGGCGGGCAATGACTGCCCACCTGTTCCCATGAATGCGATGGGACGCCACGAGCCTCTCCTCTTCCTCGTCGGTGAAGGGGGTCCGGTTGATCCTCGGATCGAGCTGGTTGTACCATCTCAACCTACAACTCTTCCCTGAAAAAAATTAACAAAAATAATAAGAAAAAATATTAAAATTTATAGTTAAAAGTTAGTTAGTTAGTACTTGTTATAGGTTGGATATAGTTAGTTAATTAGTTAACCATCAGGCTGCTGTAGTGTGGTATGTTCATCTGCTGTTTTCCTTCTACCCTTCACTTCTAGGTTTTCTCTCTTCTTAATTAATTATTTTATTTATTTTATTTTAAATTTCCTCAATTTTAATTCATATATATATAATATAAGGTGGTAGTTTGATTCATGTATATTATTTAGAGGGTGAAAATCGATCGAATCCACCTGAAATAAAATCTTTTTTTTATACCAGATCCGCCCCGAATTTCATTCATACACATACTAAAAAACCCGAAATCGAATCAAACCCCCTCCCTCAAACGATTAATTCAAAGCACACAACTCAACTAGAAGAAAAAAACCGATCATAATTCGTGAATATTATCCATTATATCATCAAATTATTCAAAGAAATTAAATCATTCCAAATAGTTAACTCATTAATTATGATCCTAGTTTAGCAAGGAGTAGAAAAACCAGAAGAAGAAGAAGAAGAACCATGCAGAAGTGGTACTAGTACCAAGTTTACACGTACCAGATCTTCCATGGAGCTTATCAGCTATGGCGTTCCAGTTATGCGGTCCGTACCTCTCGACCAACTCCTTCAGCTTCTCGTCCTCAGCCGGCCTCCAGTGCCCTCTGCTACACATGATCTCGTAGATCGTTCCTTCCTCGAATCACGAATCACACCGCTAGCTAGGGTTTGCTATGGCTAGGGCTTGCTATGGCTAGGGTTGGCTAGGGTTAGCTATAGCTATACCCAACACACCCTTTCGAGCTAGCTCTATCCCTGTCGAATCTACCTCGATCCACTTTCAACGAAACTCGATCAGATCGAATCGGCAACCATCAAAGAAGGATGAACAAAAGGAGAGGAAATGAGAGAAAGGAAGATAAGAAACCTAACAATAAGAATCAAGAATGTTAGCCCCACCACTACTACCTTTATATATATATTTATTAATGAAATTGGTATTTATTTAATTTATATAATTAAATTTGGGAAATAGTAGTTATGAAATTGCTATTAGATATTGGTGGAATTTTGGTTAAATTGTGTAAGGGTTGCTTGGGGAGGTGGTGGGGGTGAATTTGGTTATGCTTTCAACATCTTTTTTTTTTTACTTTTCTAACCTACAACATCTACTTAAATTTTTAATTTATTCTTTTAATTTTATTTTATTTTTTTTAATTTTAGGTGGGATATTTTTATATAAATGAATTAAATTAAATTTTCCTACATAAAATGATAAAAATGTCTACTTTGTAAGTAACCCACCTCTCTTTCTCTCTCTATCTCTATTTGCCTCTCTCAAGTTTATACAAATGGCATTTGGATGCATGTTTACTCTATTATACAACGGTTATCGATCGAGTTGTGTGCTTTGGGTAGACCGTTGTATGAGCTTTTTCTGGTGTGTTTAAAGGGTTGAGATTAATTTGTGTGCTAGGGAGATCGTACGTGTGTGTCTGATTTTTTACGACGAAAAGAGCATCATATTGTATGTACCCTTTTGAACGATCCGTGATCTTACACTGACTCTTGATCGTTACCTGCTACCTTATATTCTCGTTGTGATGAGATTCGTGATAATTTAAAACTCTGTGTTACTAGTATATCAAATCCTGTAACCCGTTTATAGAGTTTTAAAAGTAAATGATAGAGAGAAAACCCCTAAGATAAGCTATTAATCAAATCCGGTAAACTAGTATATTAAACACAAACATTTCCCACCTAACTACATCAACTTAGTAAGGCGGTCAATATTAATTTCCATTCCTAATCATAATTTAACCATACCAATAATTAATCATATATTCTTGTATACATATGTATGGTTAACTCTGAATCGATCATAACCAAGATAGAGAATTAACCCAACTAGTGGTTAGAATCGACCATATTCATTAAATACTCTAGGGACCTACATTTGCCCGTCAAGATGACCTATTCCTCCCACGGGGCATCTGGTTACTTTCTGTGTGTCTGTCAATCTCCTGGATTGTCGATAAGTTTAGAACACAATGGGTAAGTTAGAGCATAACACAACTCGTCAGCTCCCCATGGGACCGGTCTTAGGGCCTAACACTAGCTTGTACGGTAATTGCGTTTCCATGAACCGGGATTCTGATACTTACCATTTACCGTTTCAAGCAAGTACCCGAATCAAACCGAATTGGGTATTACTATAAGGAGTTGGGGATCTAGTCAAAACATATAGTTATTCTTGGTAAAGAAAATTAAAACAACTATGGTAAGGATTTAGGTGTAACCTTATAGTAAGCATGATGAACTAATTTAGGTTAATTTGTCAAACCTACTCATTAACAGCCGATTTTATTTATGCACGTGGCGGCTGTTTTTTCCCAATTGTAAAATAAATAGAAATAGCTTAATAATATTTTAAAAAATGCTATATTTTATTGAATAAAATATTTTTTTAAGGGTTAATACACGTTTTTGCCCCTCTACTATGTAAAGTTAACAAACATACTCTTTTACTATTTTCTAACCGATTTAACACCTTCTACTTTGAAAATTTTAACAAATATGCCCCCTCCATTTATCTTTTCGTCTAATGAGTTGATTTTACGTGCTACGTCATACTATTTGTCCACAACATCACTGATTAGGACGTCCACAAGGTGAAAATATTTAAATTAAAATGAAAATAAAATGGAAAAGCATTGTAATCACCATTATGTACCGAGGTATTTTTATGGTATTTCTTTTTCTTTTTTCTTTCTAATTTAAATAATTTTGGATTGTGAACATTCCAATCAACGATAAGGTGTATAAATAATATGAAGTAGCACATATAATCAACTCATTAGATGAAAAGATAAATGGAGGGGCATATTTGTTAAGCTTTTCAAAGTAGAAGGTGTTAAATCGGTTAGAAAATAGTAAAAGGGTATGTTTGTTAACTTTGCATAGTATATGGGCAAAAAGGTGTATTAACCCTTTTTTTTAATATTGAAAGGTGAATTTGTTAGGAAAGGGATGGAAAATTCACCTACTAATCATATTGTCTGGGTGGTGTAGTTGGTTATCACGTTAGTCTCACACACTAAAGGTCCCCAGTTCGAACCTGGGCTTAGACATATAATTTTTTTCATAGCGTAGTTGATCATATCGACATATTTATAACCACTGACAATACAGGTTAATACGAACAACGATTACCCCTACTTGTTAGTCGCAAGTTACCCAACTCGAAAATAACCATACTAACCATTAGGTTCATGACCAACCCATGCAACAACCAACTCAATTTCAGGTTAATCGTGGTTACTTGTTAGTAACCATATCGTTTAATCATATTTTTACCATTTTCTAGCTCGAGTAATATCGTTAGTTTCACACATTTTCTATTTATCGTGAGATCGAGAGTTTGATCTTTTATTAGTAACACGGAATAAGATTAATTAAAATTCTTTCAATTTAATTTATAATCTAATTATTAAGTGTAAGTGTGTATATATGAACTAGACAAGTTCAAAGTCATTTGTTTGTTGAATTTTCCAATTTGAAAAAGTTAGCCACTAATAGAACAGTCAAATTGTGCAACCAATTTGAAAAGAAAAAAAAAAGTTCTAACTTCAAACTTAACGTCCGTTATATACAAACGGTTGATTTGGTATAACCGACTGATTGACTCAAAAGTCTTTAATCCGATAAAAAAGATATTCACGTGTGATCACTCGTCCTAGTTAAAATTTCGTTTTACTTGTTCTACCGGGTTGGTCTGGCCAGTTTAATAAGAGATCTGGCTTGGAGGATTGTTAGGTTGGTTGAGTGAGTGACACCTTGTCTTCCTATCACTTTTTGGAGCCGTCATTTGTTACCTCACAAGGCGTATCATAACGACAGTAGTAAGTATTCTACGATAAGAGTACTGGGTAGACATATTTAGTGAGTCTGAGACAGAAAAGTACTAGGGCGTAGCCCTGAGAGCGCATGAGAGAGTGTGCCTACAAATGGACGTATGTAGCCTAAGACGTTTACTATAAGGTACATATGTATTAAGTCATGTTCCATCAATATTGGGGTCAGGTCTGTATGTATAGGTCCTTGTGATCCAGGTCAATTGTCTAGCTGCCACATGTTGTCGGTGGCTTACTGGTAACTTGATTTAGAAGCGATTTTGATCATCCAACTATGAAGGGTTGTGATTATCATGCGCTTAAGCCTGAAGGGTTGTGATTATCGAACTATAATAATAAAAATAAATAAATAAATAAATAAGAATAATAATTAGAAACAAGTGTACGTGCGGGTTATATATAGAAACAGTTGATCTGTTTTCTACCTACTAATGCTTTTCTTCTTCTCCAACATTACTGGTTTCCGCACACAATCAGGATTTGGATGATCAAATAGTTAGTTTGGACAAAACTAAAGAAGAAATAGCACTTTACTCTTATGTACTTTATCAACTTAACAAACAGGTCCCTCTACAGAAAAGTTGATCGCTTTACGTCCTGCTATTTGAGTCAACTTGCGTTTTGAATCATTTCGTTAGTGGTTTCGTCGTCCTAACGTTAAGTATTGACACATTTGCATGTCATATCAATATTGCCCGACCGGTTTTACTGTTTTTAATTATTAAAGAATGCTAGAGATCACTTATAACACCAGTCAGTCGATGCTGATGTCGTGTGCATATGTTTCAATATTTAGTTAGAGGATTTCAATTGATCCATTTTTTTTGTGTCGAGGGGCCTATTTGTTAAGTTTATAAAGTATCGTTAAATATTGACACATTTACATGTCACATATTGACACATTTACATGTCACGTCAACATCAGTTGATCGGTTTTAGTGACTAAGTATTGAAGAATGCCTAGTCACTAATAACTTCAAGTCGATGCTGATGTGGCATGTGTATGTGTGAATGTTTTGGTAGGAAGGTGTAAATTGATCGGGTTTTTTTTTTTTGTTGAGGGACCTATTTGTTAAGTTTAAAAAGTCCAGGGGTCAAAATGCTATTTTCATATATATATATATATATATGGTCTTCCTTTATAATTAGTCCCTCCAAAATATTAACAACCAAATAGACTACAACAGAAGAACCCAAAAGCCTCCATCTAACAAACTAACTCAAGAGAACAAATAATACAAGTCACAACTAATCTGCTCACCATAAAAAATTAATTAAAATTTATATCTTTTCATTGGAATTATATGTTATTTTCACCCAATTTTTTTGTTTATTTGGTACCTGATTAATATATTGAGTGTCAAATATTTCATATTCATAAATCGGTTCAGTGATTATGCTGTTTTCACTCATGTTTTGTTAATCACTGCCCAAAAATTGAACGGATTCGTAAAGATGGATTAATGCGACGGTTGAACAGTTGCATATCCAGAAGAATATTGGCCAAAGGGGCGGATTCTTGAGGGGTCTACCCTCGGCTCGACCCTAGCTGTCACAAATATGATGACAAATAAATTCATTCTATGTTCTAAATTTATATTGTTTTATCATTTTCGATTCTACAGTCATTTCTGTTAACGGGTTGTACATAAAATATTGAGATGAGCCAACTTCTTACCTATTATTGTACCTCAGGATCGATGGGTTGGTGGGTCTTGGCCGAGGGAAGTCGCTCCCGAGACCCACTAGAACCAACGAAACTATAACGGTAGGACCAGCAGATACGTATGTTATCTAGGGCTAGCAGATACGTACGCTATCTCTCGATCGAAGAAGTTGATTGATTGCATGAAAGGAGAGAGAGGAGGGAATGTTGTTAGGGGTTACCTTTTGTGGGATGTCTTTCATGGTACACCAACAACATACATTCTCCATCCCACAAACCTAACTTTGTTCTCTTTCACAATCAACCACCAACAACAACAATCTTCTTCCCAAACTAAACCTAAGTATGCCCTAACTTGATGTAGACGTTTCTTAGGTTTCTTAAGAAACCCTAGAAAAAACCTAACCAATATATGTTTGGAACTTCCACAAGTAACTAATTAGCAACACCAAACTTAAACCAAATTGAATGGTTTTTTCGGATAATGTGACTTCGGTAAAGTCGAGGAATGTTATATAGATTAATTATGAGTTATATCGGGGGGAATGGATAACATCACGTGATTTCAGATATTTAATCAGGCCCATGAACATTTAATTTATTGTTTTGGACATTTAAACCATTTATTTCACTCTAATTTGAACATTTTATTCGTGTTTTTGGACCCTAGTCGGATTTTCAGTCAAATTAAATAAGGGCAATGGCCGAATTTAAACGAATTGACCAAAAAACTAATTGGACTCAAAATTTTGTGATCGTGACTAATTTCAACTCAGATAAAATTGAAATTGGTCGACCATGACTAATTGATTCGATCACAAATTTCAGTCGTACCAAATTTCCTTCCCTATGTATTAGAGCCTTTGATCGAAATATCCTCACATCAAATCCTGTTATAACCCCCAACAATTCAACATATTAGGAATGAAATCAAAATATAATCTTACGCTTACAACCAACAAACTAAGGGGTAGTTTGGATTAAGAAATTAGAAACAAGAACTCGGGATCAGGACATTAACTGAACTCCTAATTTTTCAAGTCCAATCCCCATCCCCAATTCCCTAATCCAAACTACCCCGAAAAAAACTCCTACCCCGAATTCGAAACCCTAAAAAACCATTACTTTGAACTCACACATGGATTTAGTACACCTACCCCCAAGCATATCAAACTGATTTCAACCTATGCAAAACAAACCAAACCCTCCACAAAAATGGAAAGAAAACAAAGAAGAATTTTTGCCAAGGTTTTGAGTAGAACACACTTTTCCAAGAGAGCTATAGCTAATTAGCTCTCTACTAAGCATTCAAGAAATTAGGTACAAGACAGAGAGAGATGTAGATATGTAAGCAAGTTGAAGGCATACATTCCCTTAGACAAAACACACACACACACATGTTTATGTGTGTGTACTAACCATTGATAACTATATAGCACCTGCAAAATGATCTAAAAAATCGGGTTACTACGATCGAACAACTGATTCGGGACGTTTTGGGAGTTGGGATTCGGTTAATGAGAAAAGGGTTTGATGGAGTTCGTTGTATCTAGGCTGAAAGGCGTGATCTTTGATTCAAAACACTACACAATCTCAAATACCAGACATCGTGAATCCTAATGGTCTCTAATTAGGGACCATTTGGAAGCCGAAATTTGATTCTGATACGAACAGAACACGATCTCAAGTACCGGACTTCCCATTTCGAATCCCAACTTCCAAACATCACCCTTATTTCAGGGGAAGTTGCTTAACTGTCAACTGGTAACAGAAAGAGCAGATGAATGTGACATCCCTGCAAAAGAAAAGAAAGTGTTCATTAACAACAATAAGGTGCTAAAGTCAAGATATTGCATCATTTGTTGCAGAGAAATGAGCTCAGAAATCCTCCATTTCTTTCGGCTAAAGTGTTGATTCAGTCACATAAGTCAAGATTATGATGCTGATGCTTTTGGCTGGGATCACCACTTAACGACCTCCACTAAAGTGTGAAATGATGAACTTACACGACTAAGGTTCGATCATTTGTCAGCCTGCCAAAAGGGGAATTTGTTTCTGTGATGAAATCATGATGTTAGCTAGTGCTTGCGTAGAGGAAAAGGAAACTGCTGAAAAGATTACATCTTTGAAATGAAACTGCAGATCAAGATGATTAAGAAATGGGGACTTTATTAATGGAGTTTTGGGTTCAAATAATGGAGTTTTGATTTTGGACACTGTATAATCAATGACTCAGCTGAGTTGAATCGTTCATACCAGAGGCAGATATGAAGCAGAAAGAGCTGTGTCAAGCTGCAACAATGGTGGACAGATGATGAGGAAGCATCTGTACAACAGTGATATGAATTGGGTTGCTTGAATGGTTGGACCGGAACTCAGACGGTTCGACCGTCTGGTTAATGCTTGCGCATTTCAGTGTTATCTGGTTGGAGCTTTTAGGATAAACCTCAAAGTTGAGCTCTTTAACCTCTGGGGTTTCTCTGTTCTTCGTCTTCTAACAGTCTGAAGCTTCTGCGATCGAAAAATCTAAGGTGGGTTAGCTTCAAATTCGAGCTCTTTCCTTTTTGTCTCACTGTTTGCTGTTATTTACCATTAAAGGCTGCGGATTTTCATGAAGAATCCATTAATAGCTCTGTAACCTCTGGGTTTTCTCTGTTCTTCTTCTTCTTCTTTTTCGTTCACAGTCTGAAGAAGCTTCTGCGATCGAGGAATTTAAGGTGGGTTAGCTTCAAACTCGAGCTCTTCCCTGTTTTTTCTCACTGTTTGCTGTTATGTACCATTAAAGGCTGCGAATTTTGATGAGGAATCCATTGGTAACAAATGAGTTTCTGTTAAGCTTTTCTGCTACAATCGGTTCTGCAGATAGTCCAATTAGGGTTTGATTTTGATTGAGATAAGAGATTCAAATGCCCTCTATTGCATCATGTAAGGATTTTGATGAAGAATCCATTGATAGCAAATGAGTTTCTGTTAAGCTTTTTGGTTACAATGGATTCTGCAGATAGCATGTATCAAATTAGGGTTTGATTTTGATTGAGATAAGAGATTCTAATGCCCTCTATTGCATCATGTAAGAATCAAAGCTATCTGCTTTCATTGTATGATAGTTTAATGTTGCAAGCAACTATAGCTGCCCCTGGAGCTTGCACATCCTGTTCTAGGGTTTCGATTACACCTCGAAGGCGTCTATCATCATCATTGGCCAGTCGTATTCGTATACGAGCTTCTTCGACGGGGAATGATGGTGCCGGGCTTCAAGTGGAGTACACTCCTTGGCTCATTGTAGGATTGGGAAACCCTGGGAACAAGTACCATGGTACCAGGCACAATGTACTAGTACATTCAAACCTTTGAGCTTCTTGGTTGGTTCTTCTGTCTAATGGTGGTAATGGTACTGAAGAAGAGGGAATAATCATGTTGTTGCAGGTGGGTTTCGAAGCAGTCGACGAGATTGCCAAGAGGCATGGTGTCGTCTTCAACACGATACAGTCGAAGGCTGTAATCGGAATAGGTTTTTGTTACAAGCTGGTCTTGCTTCGAATGCTGTGTATAATGTTGGTTGCAGTTTACTGTTTGTTAATTGAGTCGTATTCGGATGGTTGCAGGTTGCGTTGGGGAGGTGCCGATCCTGTTGGCTAAGCCGCAAGCTTACATGAACTTCAGTGGCGAATCGGTGAGCTCCTTTGATCGATTGTCTGTACCGTACGATCATACATTATGATCATCTGCATTGATTTCTAAATATCTCGTATGGATGAATTGCTGATCTATAGGTTGGACCTCTTGCTGCATACTATCAAGTGCCGCTCCGACATATTCTATTGGTATGCATTCGATGGCAAAGTTATGTAGTGTCGGTCATGCTTATACCGTCCTAACTGTGATGATTCTCGAAATGTAGATATACGACGAGATGAGCTTGCCGAATGGTGTTGTGAGACTTCAGCCTAAAGGAGGCCATGGCCATCATAACGGGTAAGTTCGGTTAGTTATAATGTGTGAATCAGACGGATATTTCGGAACAAAATTGATCAACTCTCGGGACTTGAGAGCCCTGAATCATCGCGTGCTACCCTTGTTGCAGGGTTAAGAGCGTAATCGAACACTTGGATGGATGCCGACAGTTCCCTCGATTATGCATTGGTACATGCTGGAAAAACATCCCTAATTTGGGTTCAAATTTATCGTACTGGTTATCGATAAAGCGCTGATCTTGAGTTACGGTTTCAGGCATTGGGAATCCACCAGGGACGATGGACGTGAAGGCTTTCCTACTGCAGAGATTCAGTCCCACAGAGCGACCCCAGGTACGAAGAAACTGTGCCAAATGATGAACGGAACTCGATGAAACATCCTCGTTATTTTTTGTGGCTAATCTCGTTGATTCAATTTCGGTGAGTGTAGATCGATGCAGCGAAAGAACAAGGAGTTGAAGCTGCAACCAACTTGGTGCTCAATGGATTCACCCAGAAGATTACCAGATTCAATCTGAGCCAAAAAATACAAGTATCACAAAATATAAGAGCTCGAGAACCCGTTTTTTCGAGTCGTAAAGTTGTACATTGTGGACTCTGGTCTCGAATTATGATGGTAAACTAACTCGATAACATTTCGTAGTTAGATGTTTTCATCCCCGTAAATCAAATGCCATTAGATTTACCAGTGAAGCATCATGTACTATAAGGATTCAGACATAAATCGGAACAAAAACCCGAATTGGCCAAGGGGAGAGTTCCTACTAATACATACACCTTCCATAAGTTACATTCGTTGATTCGGAGGAACAATAGGAGTGAAGGTAGTACACATTGCCGATGACGAGAAAACCAAGAGCGCGTTCCGGACTGTGCAAGGAACGATGGGAGGCTGGCCGATTGACATAATCCGAGAATTGGCGGAGGTTCTTGTTGAATGGTTCTTGAGAAACTGTACCATATTGCCTCCGATTCGGAATAGTACGTTTTGTAGTCAGCTATGCCGATATGGGTTCGTAAGGAAATGATAGCCATGGGTGCTTCAAAGCCTCGGCTGCAGAAGGTCGTTTCGAAGGGTTTACTTCAAGCAAATGCTTGACGAAATCGACGAAACCGTGGTCTCCCATTGGCAACCGGTGCGCCAGTGATGTCTTCTTCGGTACTAGATACTCTAGCCGGTTTGTCTCCTGGAGAATTCAGAATGGAAGAAGAACAATAGTTTGGCATCAGATATATCAAAAACGATGGCTCGAGATACAGAAAGAAAGGACATAGATCCAGGCTAATCAACTTATCCAGATTTCACTGCAAAATGTCGTTCTCTAAGCATTTCGACTAGCTTTACTGAATGATGATTCATGCATTTTTTCGCGTTGTTAACTCCGTTATTAGCCTACATATTCGATATAGAGGCTTCGGAAGCTACTTATCTATAACGTCCACATTACACTGGCTGGAAAAGAATGTTCGTCGAAAGGGGTAAGAAGATTACCTGATTTCGTTCGTAAAGCATGTGGTTTTTGGTGAAGTACTTGTACGTATCCCGTCCTTTAGCCAGCATGTCTTGATCAATGGAGCCAGTTATTCCAATAACTCGGGCAAGTAGAGTTGCCGGAGAATCATTTTGGAAGAGGACCTGAAAACACGAGGTCTCGTTTTAGTTACTAAAAAGAAGTGTACCAGTAATGATATAGCTAAAGAACTTACATTGCCAGTACAAAGCTCGGCTAAAATGCACCCGAGTGACCAAATGTCTATCTTCTTATCGTACGGAAGGCCTAGGATGACCTCCGGTGCTCGATAGGACCTAGATTGGACATAGGAGCACAGGTGATCCGTCTCGAAACAGCTACTTCCGAGATCGATGACTTTAATCTCGCATCTACTGTAGCTTTTCACTAATATATTCTCAGGCTTCAAATCACAGTGAATAAGGCCTAGACCGTGCAAGAACCGAAGCGCTTCCAGACACTGGATTGTAATGGACTGCAATTTCAATCACGCTAAAAACGTTATCACACACCGGCACACGAAATACAGAAGCCTGTGGGTGAAATGGTAACAAACCTGCAATCTAGGCATTGTGAAGTACACTTCTCCTCCAGATTCTCTGTTGAACTTGTGGAACTGTATAAGTTAGCCTTTAGAAGTTCACATACAATCAACAAATGTTCCTGAAAAAGGATAACAAATGTTCATTGAGGGGCATGATCGATGGCGCCAAAGGCACTTTCCTCGTCTAAAAAAGAAATTGCGGTAGGATGTATGTAAAATAAGTTCACATACCCTGTAATAGAAATAATCATATAATCTGAGAATGTGATACTTGTCAGCTGGATCATGTTTGTTCACATACTTCAGAAGCTTTATCTCGTCAAGGCTCTGATCGAAAAAGTCCTTGTTGTTCTTTATGATTTTCACGCAGACATCCATGCCTGTATGCAGATCATGTGCCTGAATGGCTTTACTGAAAGCAGCTGATCCAAGATACTCGGTAACATGATAACGCCCCGCCAGCACAGAATTCAAAACAACGTGAAAGTTCTTGTCCTCCTCAAAGCCAGTCCTGGAAAAAAAGCGACAAATGGGTTGGTTGAAGAGGACTGTTGGAATTAAATGCATGGACAGTGAGATAGTAGAAAAAAGGATACGCAACTACAAAGATAATTAACTTTTCGAAGAGCTGATAATAGACATACCTGTTTTTTCTATGCACAATCTTCAAGTTGAAAGTTTCAAATTCTTCTTCTTGTGCTTTGATTTGCCTAATTTGCTCTTGAACAGCAAGTGCCTCTTCATCCTCAAGTGACACCCCGGGTTCTTCTTCCCTGGCACCATTAACCTTGGCGTCCTCTTTCTTAGCACGTTCTTGCTCAGCATACCTATAATGTGAAAGTGTAGAGGGGGTTGAATCTCCAGATACAGAAGCATGAGCATTGTTTCCTTCCCTAGAACTTTGGCCAGTGAAGAACCACTACTTTTCTGCCTCCATCCAGCTAGCACGTCATCAGGCATAGTCAAAGCATCCAAATGGTTGCCCGTTTCATCAGCCATAACAGCATCAGACTTGTTAGACCACAATGGCTTCCTAGATGTTGCTTGGACAGCTTGGTCGTCCCTCAGCGGAGGAGGAAATGAAAAACCTCCCTCTGTCTGAGTTTTATGTTGAGTAGAAGTGACTTTATCAATCCCAAAGTTAGCTAAGTCTTGTTTTCTAGCCCTGTTTTTATCCTTATTGTGTTTATCAACATATTTCTTATATGAGTCTTGGTCACTTGTTCTATAAGCCCCAACATCGTTATCACGAAAGTACTCTAGATCCCCTTCACTGCTACCACCAATCAAACTTTCGCGTACTTCACTCCCGAAATCAGCAGCATCGCTGTTAATGCCAACACCAATCGATCGAACCGAATCATGCTGATCATCATCCATACAAACGTCGTCTAAACGTACCCTGCCAGAATCATCGAGTCCCTTCCCTTCTCCTAGCATGACCAACTCATTTGTTTGTGTGACGAACCCCTGCCAAACAGGTTCACTGCGCATCAAACTTAATTCTTCCTCATCCAACAGTTGCCCATCATATTGTGCCATCAAGTCGTTTTCATGCGTCCTCCCATAAACTTCACTAACTGTCAGTCCGACGGGATCATCTGAAGATGTAAGAGGTTCAACATTGTTCGACTGGACATATTTCTCCCCAGAGAAGTATGAGTCTTCCTCGGCAAATGACTGATCATCATCCTCGTCTTTGGACGGACTTCTTTCCTGAGGGTCTGGTACACTCCCATGTCCCGTCCCTTTCTCATTGTCACTAGGATAATCAATTTCATGAGCCAAAAACCAGGCCTCGTCCTCTATAGGTTGTCTAGTGTACCCAACGTCGTCGTCATCTTCATACTCATCAGAATCCCAATATTGATTTGGGTAGTCAATTGACTCGCCCAATCCATCCCCCACTGTGGCAAAGCCAGAAACCAAGTCAGATGTGTCCTCTGTGATTCCTTGACTCACAGAAAGCCAGTTGCCTCCTGCAATTCTTTTTCCACCTGATTCATCAGCTACGAGGAAAATTCTAAAGTGAAAATATGAATGGAATAAGAAAGTTCAACAGCTAACAATGGATCTAATAAGAGAAAAAAATCAGGCTGAACATGTTTTAGAACCTGGCTAGAACATGGCAACTTCCTATGTGCACACCAACTATGAGTCTATGACTAGTAGATGAACATACTAAACATGGGTCTTTCAAAAGCATAAAGCTTGTCACTACACTAGAACTGGAAAGCAGCAGGACTGATTCCTAAATATTTGGTCGCTTTTCATATAAATAAAGTAATCTGCTGACATCTTAGCTCAATACAAGAGTCTCAAATTCTGCATTAAATTTCAAAGCAGCAGAACCACTTATGAACTAACCTGAGGAGTTGATTTCTTGTCCAATAGGAACATCAAGATATGACCCAATAAGGAAGGAACTATCAGCTGTGCTAAGCTTGGTCCCTGGCTTATCACGCTCAAACTTCTCCTGCCAATTGACAGTCAATATTTTGTCTTCTGACTTGAGTCTAACTGGTGGCAGCCTCGGAAAATCTTCTCTAGGGTTATCAGATGCAATAGAACCTGATGTGCCTAAATTCTTTGGTTCAGTACTCCCTTGTGACTTCCCAAAGAATAAAGCTCTTCCAACTTCATCCACTTGTTCTTTGATGGCAATCCTTACATCATTCATATCAGCTTTCTTTTTCCCTTCTTTCCTGTCTGAAGTATTAGCCGTAGTGTCATAACTAGTGGATTCAACCAGCTTAGGGAATGGCAAAACAGTCTTCACAGAACAATCTTTCCATACATCCCCAGACGAACTTGTTGGTTGCTCAGTTCCAGACCATGGGTTGTCAGCAGGATATGAGACCGTAGTTTTAACTTGCTGACCAAACTCTATTGGATCACTCATCTGAATTTTGCTATTCTTAGACTCAGGGATCCAAGCATCACTATTACTTCCCTGCCATGGATTTTTCTTCACATTTGAGAAGGTTTCATCCTCTCTATATTTTAGCTCTGGCTTTCCAAAGAAGCTGCTAGTACTAGTTCCATCATTCTCGTAAGGATTAGGACCACTGTTAGAGGGAGACTTCCAGGAATATAAATCTATGACAGTATCCCCGGAATCATTCCCACCAACTGCTTCACTAGGTTTTACACTTCGGTCCTCAGTCGAAGCAGAAGCTTTCCATCTACCCTCAGGCCCATTTTCATGAGTACTGCACTCTATCTCTTTAACTATTAGTTCTTTAGAAACCTCACAACTATCTCGAGAACCAGAGCCCTGAACATTAGTTGCTGATCTGCTCCCATTCTCTTCTTCTACAGCTTCCCCTGACTCCTTACTATCAATAGTAAGCTTTTCAAAGAATCCATTCAGATCAGGGTGACCGTCAATCTCACTGCGTAACGCTGCCTCAGCTCTAGTGAACCTATTCCTCCGCAAGAAGTCTAGGATCACATCAACTGAATTCGTGTCCTCCATAATCTACTGCTGAACTCTCACGACAACACCAAGACGAAGAAACTTACAGGCCTGGATTCAAAACGAGAAAAAGAGACCACCATAAATTTCTACAAGAGAAGGAAAACTTCAACTTGACAAAACGGGATGTTCGGAAATTCAATCCACTCCCAACACAATAGCATATAACTTCAACATATGAAAAATCACTATATTCAACATTCCTTCTCAGCTTATTGTAAAATAAAACAAATTTTGATCAGCTCATTACAGATAATATGCACTGAACTTCCTCTACACAAGTTTATTACAAGAACACCATAGTGTAATCCCAATGAACCAAACGAAGTAAGAAACCAGTACATTGATTCATTCCATATCTACAGCAACTTGACATCCTCAAACCCTAACATTCAAACTGCTCCAAATCGTAAACCCCCCACAGTGATGACACAGAACGATCCAAATACTCCATTGAAACCAGAAACCCTAAGCTAAAACCATCCACAGAAGAAGAACAAAACTCAACCTCAAACAATATACTCCAACACTCCATTCGATTCAAATTGCATAGCAACACACAATCCGGAAATAGAAAGCAAACTGCACTTACAGATCGAAGAATGAAACACGAAATCGGAAGCGCGGGAAACGGAGAAATCTCTGTTGAGTGAAGACACCAAATTGCATAGAAGAAGAAGAAGCTCAGCGTAACATCAATGGCTACGAATTCGAGAGAACGATGTAGCTTTTGATTTGTTATGATTCAATTCAATTTTTCGGTCTGCAATAGAGAGGGAGTTCTGGTTTCTGTTTCTATGAATTTTTTATTTTATTTTTTTAATTTTCTTTTTGGTTTTTTATTTTTGTGTAATATTTAGGGCTTCTTATGCCTTGTGCCATGGGGCATTGGGCTCACACATAGGAGGTTAATAAATTTTGAAAGAGATTGATAAATAAATACTACACATGTACATGTTTTGTTACGAGTTACTCGTTATATGTACTATTAAACTAAATCGTATATCATTAAATTGTAACAGATATAAGAGATTCAATCATTCACTTTTGCAACGGATTTTCATGTACCATGTTCCGGAATAAAAAAAAATGATAAATGTGAAGGAGGATATAGGACACTATGAGGAAAAAGAAGAGAGAAGAGAAAGACAGACGACGAAGAAGATGAAAGACCGCAAAGGAAGGATGAAAGAAGAAATTGAAGAAGTAGAAAGTGAGAGTGACACTCAACATAGCCTGAAACTAGTAATGACAATGTAGAATGTCCGACCATAATATTCAAACACATCCCTCTACGTAGTCAGTTAGCTCTGATCTTGCTCCGAGGACACGTATCTGCATAAGAACGTTTTTATCCACTGCTTTTCAATAGTCCTATGTTACATAATACAAAGTCAAAATCTTGCTTAGATCGAGCACAGTTTGAGTTCAATTCCTAATCAGCAAGTCGTTACTTTTATTTTATCTCGAATTAAGTTCCTTCTATCCTATCACCAAGAAACTAAATTCTAAAATTTGAATTTCTGAATATCCGCGACTCTACTAATCAACAACTTTACCGATTGGACTATTTATATTATATTTTTTTTTTTTATATCTATAGAGTATAGAGTGTGACTATTAGTGTTCTCTAATCCAATAATTTTCTATCTTAGAATAAGTGGATGATTCCTTGTAATTAAGATTAAAGATTCACATTTAAAGAATATACCTTATAAGCCAATATAGAATAACCCATGGGCCAAAATCCATAAAATAATGGGCCTTCTTCTACAAGTGGCCCAATTATTGGGCCCTAAGAGATGCCGGACGCCCAATTAGTTCTCAAACTTAATGAAGGGAAAATAACACTTTGCCCCCTCTACTTTTCCAACTTAACAAATAGCCTCCTATACTATAAATTTTTTCGTTTTACCCCCTCCTACTTTGGCCACTTTGCATTGGGTCCTTCCATTTCAAATATCGTCTTCATTACGTAAGTAGTGCCCATTCAATACACCATGTTAGCTCCAACAGCCATTTATTAGCTTATTAAGCATATTTTAATTGAGAATATAAGTATATATAATTACATAGGATGAAATCGATGAATAAAGCGTGTGATTTTAAATCCTTCGTATTTCACCATACTCTTCATGATGCCTCCCCAATTTACCTCCCTGACCAACTCTTCGTCTCCTACTTCCGATATCTCTCTTCGTCGATGTGCAGACGTGTCCAAATTGAAGGTTAAGAATACGATAGACGGAATGGTAGAATCCAAAATGCAAAGTAGGAGGAGGTAAAAAAATAGTGATTTATAGTATAGGTGGCTATTTGTTAAGTTGACAAAGTAGAGGGGGCAAAAGTGTTATTTTCCCTACTTTTTTTAAAATGAAATAATAAATTATCAAGTGAGCCAACAATAAATAAATAAATATTTATTACCAAATAAATAAATAAATAATAAATGAAACTAATTCTATGAGTTACCATGAATTCAAAGGTCAAACCAAATGGTAATTTTGAAATGAATTTTTGGGGATATGAATAATGAAAGGAATTGTCTCCCTTTTGTGTGATTCAAATGCAATGTAATTTAATAAACTAACATTAATAGACATTGGAAATAATCTAGTGCATTAAACTTAATTAAATTTATGGTTATATTTCAACATTCGTGAAAATCATATTTCTAAAAATAAAATTATAGTTAATCACTAACCATATTGTTTTAATTTTTAACGCACTCATCAACTCGTGTTTTAACTATAAAACTGCATTTGGGTGATATGGGTTTTGGCTATGAGCGATGGAGGTGAAAGCTCGAGTGACAGAGAGAACATCTGAGTGATAGTTAACAACGAGTCTGCTAATGCTGCTAGAACAACTTGATGATGGATTGTGAGATGGTTAGAATGCCTACATACCAACGAGACGAAAATGACTAAGATGATGGACGGTGGCGTGGTTTATAAGTTCGTTCGAATCAACACAAATTATGTTGAGATTCAAAATAGCTCGAATCAACATGTATTTTTTTTCAATTGTTCAACATTACTCACCACAACATACTCCATCAGTTAATTGTCGTTAATCAAACCATCAACCCTTTTAAAATTTTGTGGTTACTCACTAATCACATTTCTCAAACTAGTTCGCGGTTGAACCAACTAACCGAGCCCCAATTTCGAGTTCCCAAATTCCACCATCCCATTTAATAATTTAATTACATAACTTTTTTAATTCATTCATAATCAAACATTCTTCAGAAACACCGAGCTGATCATAAAGAAGTTAGTAAGACAACATGGGATCGTTGAGCTCAATACAACGAAAACCAACAGATAAATAATGACCTCTACTAGCGAGGAAGTCAGCGACATGATTACCCTCCCGATACACATGAATAATTTGCACCTCCCAATCACGCCGAAGGAGGTCTCGAGCAGAGTAAATAGTCGAAGCAAGTGCATGATTTGTACCAAATTAGCAAATTATCAATTTCTCGATTCCCCAAAACCAAATTAGCAAACCAATTAAAATATTATTCCAATATTAATTAATCCCGTTGATTACGTGGATTATCTACTTAATTATAAATACATAAACTAATCACAATTAATTAGTCAGACTCAGATTAGCAGCTTTGCTTAGGTCGTCTTCTCCGTCTATCCTTTTCTCATCTCTCTCAATCTCAATCTCTCGAATCGACTCTGTTTCCGATCGACTGTTCTCCTCCTCAATCCTCCGATCAACCCCCAAGCTTCAATTTCACGATTTCATCTCTAATGGCGGCACCCCCCAATTCCTCCCGCTAAGAAACAGAGCCAAAACAAGATCGAACAAAAACAGAGGAGTAAAAAAAAAAAATTCAAAATCATGAACGGCGACAACAATGGCCACCGCCACGCCGGAATCAAGGATAAGCTGAGTTCCTACTCCGGACGGCCGCAATTCCTCCGGCGGCGGCGGAGCCTGGAAGTATCGATAGCCGTCTTCCTCGGAATCGCCGTGTGCTGCCTGTTCCTCTACCGGTCGCAATACTATTCGTTGAGGTTGTCGCCTGCGATGTGGCTTCCGCGGCGGCTGTTCCCCGGTTCCGGCGCGGCGAACTGGTCGGAGTTTTCTTCTCCGGTGATGGTGAGTTGTTTTCTTACGTTTCTTTATTGATGTAATGATTTTGTTTTTGTTTTTGTTTAATTTAATTCATTTTGGCTGCTAGTTTGTTTTAATTTATGTTTTTATATTATGGTAATTTTTATATCCAAAAAATTTAAATATTTGCTTTTGATTTTATTTTTATTATGGTAATTAATTAATTATGAATTTGGATATTCTATTATCATTTTTTCAAATGTCATTGATAGTTATCATGAATTTGGTCAAGTAGAATACATGATAAATATAGAATAATTTCTACCAAAAATAAATACAGAGTAATAAATATAAAAAATATTTACCTTTTGTGGTACGTTGCGATGAGTTTTCATGTTCTGAAAGTGTTATGCAATACAATTTTTGTCCAAACTGCTAGTGAGATGACCGAATTAGTCCAAATCATAATTTTCAAAAGTTCAAAGTAATCGGATGGTAAGAATTTCAATTTCATTTAGGTGGGGTCCAAGCGTTCGATTATAATTGCTAACGCAACGTAGGTTTTATTTTATTTTTAAATATTTTCTTATGTCCTGACTCGTCCCCACTCGAAGTCTAAAAGGTGATGAGTGTTTTAAGTTGAGTCTTTGCTTCGTCTAGTGGTTTATTGAAAGTCTTTTAGACCATTCATCGTGATTTAGACAAACAATTGTAACTAACCAGTCGAGCTAAATCTTGATGATATGATGAAATCAATGATTTACCAACAAAATACAATGTCTAACTCAATTTTAATAAATTAATACGAATAATCACGACAACATTTAAACTCGTCAACATTTAAATTCGCCATTCGCCGACCAATAACTTTCATAATTTTCCCCTTGTTTTCTCCCTTAGTCTATATTTAATCAAATTTTTCCTCTTTGGAATTGTCAAATGATTGATTAGTCTCTTCTAATAATCATGCTTAGATAAAATAATCATAAATTAATCAAACATTAGCTGGCTTATGAGCAATGAAGATAGAAAATAAATAGCATTAATGTGCATGTGACAATTAAAACAATTTTCCCCATATTTGACTTAAAGTCAAATGGAATAATGGTGCCAAATGAACTTTTGTACAATGTACTTCAATCTACCTCAAAAAATGATAATTTTAGATCTGACTCGATCTGAAATAAGTATGCGACTATGTTATGCTTTTAATTTGACCAATATTATACTTATGACTTGCAATGATCATGATATATACGTAGTTTAATATTTATTATCTTATATTTTTCTTAAGATATAATAAATTAACGAGGTTACTTTTCTTGAATCATTCTACTTTATCGTAACTAATATCAAGTCTTTAAAGTTAAAGAAGTATAATCAATTAACCATTCGTACAGAAACATAAATTAAGTCTTACAGTGTGAAATTTTTGAATCATTTGCCCCAATAGAGACTAATTATATCCCATATACATATTCATCTCGTCTTGAGTGATGGTATGAGTATTGAGGTACGGTCCAACTCATTATGACACGAATTATTACGATTTCTTATGTATATGATTAATTTTTTATACAAAAAAAAATTCGTATGTTTTGTAAATTGTAAAAATTTAATTTCAATTAATAAAAAGAACAATAAGAAACAAATTGTACAAAATATGACAGCCAATACATTGCTGTCAACAAGATGCATAGTATGAAGCCAACAAGGAGTCTTAGCTATTAATAGAATAAAAAAAAACATTAGGGAAAATGTATATTTAGTCACTCTAATTTGAAAAAATAACAAACTAGTCCACTTCCTATATCTTCTTTATTGAATTAAGCACTCCTACAATTAACTCGCTAAGAGTCTAAAGCTCAAACACAAATATGATAAAATTTTACTGTTAGGGTATCGGTATCTCGTGGGTATCGAAACGTTTACAGTAAAAAAAACTAGCAGAGTAGTGCATTTATTAGTAGATCTATTGTAGTTGAGAGGGCTCATCATTTTACGCTCGGTTAACACCAAAATCACCCGTTTATCTTTACTACGACTATAGTTTTCATCATGAATCGTTACCATACTACTCTGAATAATGAATCAACTAGATGATCACTATATTTGTGATAAAATATCGATCAAGTTATGTTGATTCAGTATATTTATAAAGTTTAAACAAATATTTTGATTGAAGCGTCTGTTTGTTAGAAGGGCTATTATAAAATGATTTCATATGATAAAAATACGATAGAGTGTCTCAATTGTATTATTCCAATTGTAGAATGATGCTTATTCATAGTGTTTTCAGATGGTGCATCGTACATGTAATTATGATGCCTGTATTTTCAAAATCATACCCGTATAGACAGTTTAACTGGTTAGACCTTGAACTATTCTTCAAAGTTATACTGCTCAATCATGATTTAACGATATTTTATAACGATTTTAATGGCTGAATCACATACCATTAGCATATAGCAAATCAATTAACAAATTGTAATTAATTTCTATGACAAAAAAAAAATCCCCCACAGGAAAGCAGCGATCCAGAGCTAATCAGAGTACTAAAACTCGCCGCCGCTCCGGCGACAAATCAAACCAATCCACCAATCCCGGCGAATACAGTGATCCTAACAACCCTAAACTCGGCATGGGCGGAACCCGGATCGGTCCTCGACCTCTTCTTCGAGAGCTTTCGATCCGGGAACGGGACTCGAGACCTTTTGAATCACTTGGTGATCGTGTCTCTCGATCAGAAGGCTCACCGGCGGTGTACGGCGGTGCACAAACACTGCTATGCTCTGACGACGCCGGGGGTCAATTTTACAGGGGAGGCGTCGTATATGACCGACGAGTACTTGCTTATGATGTGGCGTCGTATTGACTTCTTGGCTTCCGTTCTGTTCTTGGGATACGACATCGTTTTCACGGTAATTTTTTATTAATATTTTATTGTTTCATCGTTATATTTGACGGCCAAATAATTAACTCCGTTAGAATATTGTTTGCCAAAAGATGGATAACTCCGTTAGAATTAGGGCTCACAATATGGTTATGGTTAGTGGTTAAAATCGGTTAATTGATTTAGCGGTTGATCAAGGAATTGATCGATTTAGTGACCGGTCATGGTTAATTAGGATTGATTTGTTTTGTAGGATGCAGACATAATGTGGTTTAGAAACCCATTCCCGCACTTCCACCAATCAGCCGACTTCCAAATTGCCTGCGACAAATACTTGGGTTCATCCTCATTGGACCGTCGAAACCAGCCCAACGGAGGGTTCACCTTCGTCAGGTCCAATGTTCGGACCCTCCAGTTCTACCGGTTCTGGTACCGCTCGAGAGAGCGCTACCCAGGAAAGCACGACCAAGACGTGCTCAACAAGATCAAGTACCATCCTTTCCTAGACGCTATTGAGCTCAGAATGAGGTTCTTGGACACTGCTCACTTTGGTGGTTTTTGTGAGCCCTCCAGGGACCTCAATGTGGCGTGCACCATGCACGCCAATTGTTGTGTGGGGCTTGGGCACAAGATCCATGACTTGAACGTCGTGCTTCAGGATTGGAAGCACTTCTTGTCTTTGCCTCTCGACTCGAGGGATTCGAGGTCCTTCACTTGGAGAGCTCCCCAGAGGTGCAGGTAATGTGTGTGGGTATATAATCATGGTTGAATCGTATTTCGAGTTTTGATTGGTTTGATTTTGACTAACTCAATTTTTTTTGCAGGGTTTGATGATTGTTTAATATTTTGAGGAGGGTTTTAGACATGGGGTAAAATTTCAATGATCATTTTAACTGCAATTAACATGCAAAAGGGAAATAAAAGTCAAGTTTATGACTAATAAGGCTCATTTTGGTTATTTTGGTTTGATCCAAATATTGTTTCAATCGGGTTAAAGCGGACCAATGGCCTATTTTTTGAGCCGGATCTGGGCTGACCCGGATATTTTACACGTGTTTTTTTACCAGGACACATGCTTTATGCAAAAATCGACTTGATGGATATGAAAGAATACAATTAGCAATGCAATGAACAACTCTATTGACCAATGCCATATGATTCCAAACAAGATCACAACGATGATTCAATCCCTAGACGTGCAATCAATATTACGTGTGATGAGGAGCAATGCTTCACCCTCGATGTCAAACTAATTCCCAACTTGCCACTACAAGCAGTAGACACACATGCCTTATGCAAAGCTCGATCTGAGGGATATAAAAGAGTATGATTAGACATTGTCAAACGACAAATGTGATTGCAACCCTCATATGGGCAAAACATCTGAAAGTAACACAAGATCTCAACATCCGTGCATCAAATATGACAATCCCACAAAAACGTTTGATGATAAGCTCTGCCTCACATTCGATCTCAATCTTTGAATTTATCACTACAAACACTAGAATCAAGACCTCTCGAAAAGCATTTCTCAACCAACCACAACAAGAATATGATTACACCCGATGGATATAAAAGAGTATGATTAGACATTGTCAAACGACAAATGTGATTTCCAACTCTCATATGAGCAAAAAAATATCTAAAGCTAACACAAGATCTCAACGACCGTGCATCAAATATGACATTCCAAAATCGTGAGATGATGACAAGCTCTGCTTCACTCTTGAGTCTTGACCTCATTCTTTTAACTTATCACTGCAAACACCAGACGCAAGACCTCTCGAAAAGCATGTCTCAACCAACTACAACAAGAACATGTCATGCGTGTGTAAGAAAATATCTCGATCTTGTTTTTGTATAGTAATTAAAAATGGAAAAATTGGGTGGGACTTATTGAAATGGTGGTTCTATTGAGACGTAAGCAAATGGTGGAATGAGGATATAGTTAGTGGGGTGAGTTGGCTTCTTGTGATTTCAATTTGGTTGGTGGGTTTTCTCTTATAGTGGACAACAATGGAGGGTTTGGCACAAAAGGCAATTAGTAAGAAACGGGTAACAAGATTAGGATTTGCCCATTTTGGTGGCCAATTTGTGGTGTTGTGGGATGTGTATATAGGGTTGTTTGTACTGGAGATTTGGGGTGAGGATTTTGGGTGATTTGGGTCTCAAATCACCTAAAATTCTGCCCAAATCACCTAAATTCTCCACCCAAATTTCTAATACAAACAATCCCATAGTGATTTGATGAGTGTTTTCAAGATCGTACTAGTATGAGTTGGTCTGATTGGTCGGATTTTGAACTAATTGTCAAAATGGTATACGGTGTGATGTTGGTATAATGATGGTTTGACTGTAGTTGATAACGGTTTGACTGTAGTTGTATATAGGGATTTGGTAAGTGATTTCAAAATCGTACTAGTATGGGTCGTTCTGATTTGAACTAATTGTCAAAATAGTATGGTGTGATATTGATATAATGACGATTTGACTGTAGTTGATAACGGTTTGACTGTAGTTGTATATAGGGATTTGGTAAGTGATTTCAAAATCGTACTAGTATGGGTCGTTCTGATTGGTTGGATTTTGAACTAATTGTCAAAATGGTACGGATGTATAGTATAACATAGATATAATGACGCTTTGACTGTAGTTGATAATGGTTTTAACTGGTTAAACAACATATTGTTAGACTCATCAGTTTGATGTGTTAGTAAGGTTTTGAAAATGGTTGTGGTTTGATGGTATGTTATATTTTTTTTTATGGTATGTTATATGATGAGTTACTTAACTGCTGAGTATTGATTCTATAGCTGATGAGTGAACTTGTAAATTCATCTGATTTTGGTTGGAATTTTTGTGTAAGATGAGAGAACGATTTTACCTTTTTACAAATGTTATAGGGTGAAATAACGATTATAAATGTGTGACGGTGTGGCAATTACATTCGTTTATGAGTGATGGGACATGCTTCAAAACCAATACTAGTCCCTAAAGATACAAGGCTTAGAGTGGTTTTATCATGATAGAATGTCAGGTTGGCCTCCAACCCACGTTCATGAATGGCCTATGGCAGGTACAAGAAGTACGACTCAACCCATTTTTGGATCTTGGATCTAAAATTCTGATAATACGTAATTATCTATGTATTTACAGTCGTATCTCGATACCGATTCATAACCCACATGTCTCAAATCCACAAACCACACATTTTGGAAAACCTTGTCATCCATAATGTTGTATAATATATGATCCAAAAAACGTTGTAACAATGTAACAATTTTTAATTAATGGAAGAGACAAAGTTGAATTTTTAATGTATCACTTGCTTTGTAAATTCAGTAGAAAAGGGTCAAGGATACCAAGAAACTCTTGTTCAATTTTATACAAAGCAAAAGAAAACAAATGCCTCTAAAAAATTAAATTAAATAATTTAAGTATAATTTAAGGCTCATTATGAGTCTCTTAACTTACACTAGTCCAAAACAACGATGAACATAGGGTTGATCACTCAATAACTTTGTTTGCTAGTGTTAACTGAGTGTCTTCTTCTCGTTAGGTGACAAAACTCGTAAATGGGTGAGGCGAGTACGATGAAAAAGATAAGATTTTTACACTTCTTATGTTCGAAAATGTTTTGATTTTCATTTCTTGAAGCTTTCAATGTTTGGTAGTAGTTGTGTGCATGGGTTTTGGTTCTTGGTTTAAGATCGTTATAACATCAACAACATTGGTAATGATTCATGTTGGCAAAACGGTTGATTGGGTTACAAGGTATGAGTTAGTAATTGGGTCGCGGGTTAATCATAGCATGAATTTATTGGGTTGTCGATAACTTTGTTCGATAGGGCAAACTGAGTGTCTTCTTCTCACTAGGTGACAAAGCTCGTAAATGAGTGAGGCGAGTACGATGAAAAAGATAAGATTTTTACACTTCTTATGTTCGAAAAATGTTTTGATTTTCATTTAGTGAAGATTTCAATGTTTAGAAGTAGCCTTGTGCATGGGGTTTTGGTTTAAGATGGTTATAACATCAACAACATTGGTAATGATTCATGTTTGCAAAACGGTTGGTTAGGTTACAAGGTATGCGTTAGTTAGGTCACGGGTTAATCATGACATGAATTTATGGGTTGCATGTTGATTGAGACATGAATTGATCGAGGGTGTGGGTTCGATGGTTTCGGGGTTGGGGGAAATGCGGGTTGTTGGCTTTTGATCGATCGATTTAAATCATGGGTAGGATTGAGGATGAAATGGGTTTGACCAGCTTTTGACAACTCTGACTAGTAGGTTTGGTTATTTTCAGGTTGGGGGAGCTGTGAGTTATTGGTTATCAATCGATGTAAATCATGAGTCGAGTCGAGTTGTCGATCAATTTCACTATGATTTATCTCCAAAGAACTCACACTCGTATCTCGAAACCAATTCATAACCCATATGTCTCAAATCCACAAACCACACATTTTGGAAAACTTTGTCATCCATAATGTTGTATAATATATGATCCAAAAAATGTTGTAAGTTGTAACAATGTAACAATTTTGATCAATGGAAGAGACAAAATTGGATTTTTAATCTATCACTTATAATTTTGATTTGGAAATTAAGTAGAAAGGGTCAAAGATTAAATTAGATAATTGAAGTACAATGCCACGTGTAAATTTTAATTATTATTTTTTTTCAAGTTTAATTTATATTTCCCTCTTGTACTATATAGTTTAATCACTATATATAAATATATGGGGTTTGTACTATGATTATAATATACATTTCAAACATTTAATCGACTACCAAGTTTGTCTAAGAATTACTATAAAATCTGTTTCAGAATGATGAATTGGACTCGACTTATTTCAATCGACTAAATTCGACTTGTTTTGGGTGAGTAGTAATATTTGAGTTTGAGTATTTCTTAAATCCCGCCCCGCCCATTTTGACATACCCAATTCTAGACCCGTCATAGTAATATTTTATACCCTATTCTCGCAACTTTACATATTTATCGTCAAATTTCACTTTATTTTCTCAACAAGGTAGCTTAATTCTTCACAAAAATCCGTCTTTTGAATTGAAAAATATACATTTAAATAATTTTTTTTGTAGAAAAATCAAATTATCACTTTGCACCATTTTCAAATTATCACCTAAATAGGTGTACTCACCCGTCTCGTGCCTTACACTAAAAATATCAGACCTAGCCTCGACCCGTCATATGACAAATTTAGGTATTGAGGTAATCGACCCGACCAGAACGATTTGTCATTCATATATAGTCACATCTCCTCATAAACGGTAATGACCACCTAACTAACTCAGTGATGAACCTTCTATATGACTACGATTAATTAACTCGCATGTCACACTAACAATTAACAAAACAATTAAATGAAAAAGAGGTTAGTTAGTTAGTCATAAGCTTCATTAATTTCAAATTGATTTTCAATTAATCATGAAGTGACATTTTAATTCAATTAGCCGTAACTATAAACTACCCGCCACCTCAGCTGCCATGTAGCCGCTTACGTGACCCACACCGTGGCATTCCAGACACGTAGGAAAGAGAAAAATAACTAGGGCACGGCGAAAGCCTCGTCATTTTTTGCGGGACCCACCCCATTCGCGCTCACTCTTATCTTAATTATTATTATTATTTTTAAATAATTAATTAATAATAAAATCAGTGAATTTCACCCTTTCTCCTATAAAAGCTTTTTCCATCGCTTCTCTCTCTATTATCAGTCTCCCGAAAAAGAGGTTTCTAGTGGGAGAGAGCAAAAGAACTGTGGTAGCTCGCCTTTGTACGGTATCTCCGATTCTCCGTTCGAGCGTCGCCGGCAGCTTTTTTCCGTTCAGGTAGCTCCGGCGCGGTACTCTCTGTTTCGAGCTGCTGAGTTTAGTTTTCTGTCTTCCGTCTGTGCAGCGTTTACTTCGTTTTTCTTCTCTCTAGTTGGTAGATTAGGTTAGCTTTGGTGATGCTGGTAGATCTGCTATGGTTATTGTTGCTGTTGATTTGGTGTGTAAGCTGGTTTGATTGTTTCTGTTGTCTTGCATTTTTAGCTGGAATTCTGGCTGTGTTCTGTTGATTGTGGAGTTCAGGCTGTGGTGGTTAGGGTTTCTGTGTTGTAGTGATGTGGTTATGTGCGTTTCGCTGTAAATCGGAGCAATCTCTTGGTGTTTACTTGCTTGATGAAGTGTTTTCGAGGGTTTTGGATGCTGGGAATGAGGTTCTCTTTGGAATGGTTGATGGGTTTTGTTAGATGATTGATATTGGTGTATTGTGAGGCTCGGTTCTTGGACTGTTCAGTCAATTTTTGGTCTGTTTGACTTCGTTTTTTGTATAGTGGCTTAGTCTGTTATTCACGGTTTCTAATGGGATTCTTGTGCAGGGATTACGATGGTGAGGAAGAAGAGAACTGATGGTGGTGGTGAGAGTTCTGAGGCTGGTTCTGGTCGTGGTTCACCGCCCTCATCTGAGAGGGGCGGTCCACCTCAGCAAGGGTCGCGTGGTGGAGGCTCCCAAGGCGGACGAGGTGGAGGGCAGCAGTATCAGCAAGGTGGACGAGGAGGTGGTTATGGTGGGCGTGGCCGCGGTGGTCGTGGCGAGGGTAATCAGAATCCTTACGGTGGATCTGGTGACTATCAAGGTAGAGGTAGGGGAGGGCCACCTCAGCAAGGTGGTAGAGGTGGGGAGGTTTCCCAGAACCCTTATGGCGGATCTGGGGAATATCAAGGTAGAGGAAGAGGAGGGCCGCCTCAGCAAGGTGGTCGAGGAGGATATGTTGGTGGTCGAAATGGCGGCCGTGAGGGAGGACCACGAGGACCTCCTTATGGTGGACAATCTAGACCTCCAGTTCCCGAGCTGCCCCAAGCAACGCTGCCTTATCAAGTTGGGTCGATTCCTCAGCCCAAGCTGTACGAGGCAAGTTCGTCACAGCCACCCGAGCTGTCAACAGATGCAGTATCAGAACAGATGCAGCAATTAGCAGTTTCACAGGAAGCTCCATCTGATCAGGCTATCCAGGTTGTTCCACCTGCCTCGAGCAAGTCCGTTAGGTTCCCTGTTCGTCCTGGGAAAGGTACTGTGGGCTTAAGATGCGTGGTGAAGGCCAATCATTTCTTCGCGGAGCTGCCTGACAAAGACTTACACCAATACGATGTAAGCCTTTGATGCACCACTTTAATTTTCTGTATGATTTCTATTGTCTTCCCTGTTCGTTTCTAATAGCCAGTCTTATTAATAGGTTACCATAACTCCTGAGGTCACATCGAGAGGTGTCAATCGTGCTGTAATTAACCAGTTAGTCGGTCTGTACCGCGAGTCTCATCTTGCAAAGCGTCTTCCTGCTTATGATGGGAGGAAAAGCCTCTATACTGCTGGACCCTTGCCTTTCCAGTCAAAAGAGTTCCGAATCACCCTCACTGATGAGGATGATGGAACAGGCGGTCAAAGGTGCGTGATGCCGTAGATTGCATATTTGATTTAGCTTACCGTACTCTCTGCTAATGTTTTGTTCTCATTACAGGAGAGAGAGGGAATTCAAAGTGGTTATTAAATTTGCTGCTCGAGCAGACTTGCACCATTTAGGACAATTCTTACAGGGAAGGCAGGCTGATGCACCACAGGAAGCACTCCAAGTTCTTGATATTGTTCTGCGTGAGTTGCCCAACTCAAGGTAAGTTATTGTTACGTTCTTATTATCGTCTTTTAGTCTTTTTTTTTCCGGTATGTAATGCTGAGGACTTTGGCTGTAGGTATTCTCCTGTTGGACGGTCATTTTATTCCCCTGATCTGGGAAGAAGGCAGCCCCTTGGGGACGGTCTAGAGAGCTGGCGTGGTTTTTATCAGAGTATTCGACCTACTCAAATGGGATTGTCACTCAATATCGGTATAGTTTTAACTTCCACGAGTTCTGTTTGTTATTGTTGATGTTAGGCTCTTGTTTTCCATCCATGGAATATGCATGATGTTATATCACATATATCCACAGTTCATCAATTATGCAATCTAACACCTGATATGACCTCATCTCCTATCAGATATGTCTTCAACCGCATTCATTGAGCCACTGAAAGTTATCGATTTTGTGACTCAATTATTAAATCGGGATGTCTCCTCAAGGCCCTTGTCTGATGCTGACCGTGTGAAGGTTAGTGGTTTCTGTAAATTCCTCCTCTTCGAAGCTTCTGTCCTAGATGCATTGTTACCGGATCATTGAGGCAGCATTGCAGGTTATAGCTTTTGAACGTCACTGAACTTGTCTACTGTCTTTATACAGATAAAAAAGGCTTTAAGAGGAGTGAAGGTTGAAGTTACTCATCGTGGTAACATGAGGCGGAAGTACCGTATATCTGGTTTAACATCACAGGCAACTCGAGAATTGACGTTAGTACACCGTGCCTCAATGCATGTCTACATACAATCAATGGTTTTGATTTTTGTTATCTTGACGTAACTCCCCGTCTTGTCTCTCAGTTTCCCTGTCGACGAAAGAGGAACCATGAAGTCAGTTGTGGAGTATTTCTACGAAACCTATGGCTTCACCATCCAGCATACTCAATGGCCATGTCTCCAAGTGGGAAATCAACAAAGGCCTAACTATCTGCCTATGGAGGTAATAGACCAGTTTTTACTTTGTTGAAAAATGAACTCTGAGATCTTTCAGATCAGCTTATATGTTTTTTTTTGGTTGAACAGGTATGCAAGATTGTGGAGGGCCAAAGGTACTCAAAGAGGTTGAATGAGAAGCAAATCACTAATTTGCTAAAGGTGACCTGTCAACGCCCTCAGGAAAGAGAGCGCGATATTATTCAGGTAAACTGTCGTAACACCGCTGCCTAACTGATTGTTATCTGGGGCAATGTACTATGCTTATTTATTATCTGTATATTTTTTGGTTCTGATTTTGGTGTCAAGCTCATCTTATCTGATATTAACCAACTTACTTTTTGTAGACTGTCCAACATAATGCCTATCACAGTGATCCGTATGCAAAGGAGTTTGGTATCAAGATAAGTGAGAGGCTTGCTTCTGTTGAAGCTCGTATTCTGCCTGCTCCTCTGGTAAATTTGTTTCTTCAACTGCCGATTTCGTGTTCATTTGTGTATTTTCCTACCCAAGACATCTAACTAATGATTGGTCTTTCCAGCTTAAATATCATGACACTGGCAGGGAGAAGGATTGCTTACCTCAAGTGGGGCAGTGGAACATGATGAACAAGGTATGATCTTGTTCTTTGGCTGAAATCAACTTACTTATTTACCATGACTTCACCTTTTGAATGAGGTCTTAGTGTCTTACATCTAACACCCTGTGTTGCAGAAAATGGTCAATGGTGGAACTGTGAATTACTGGTTATGCATTAACTTCTCGCGACAAGTTCAAGACACGGTTGCTCGTGGATTTTGCTATGAACTGGCCCAAATGTGTCACATTTCTGGAATGGTATGTGGTTATGATACAGTATTCATCTATATGTACTAGATATTTAAAGGTTAATGTCCAACTTTTAACCTCTTTTTTACTGTGCTGGTGTTCTTTCTGTCTGCAGCAATTTAACCCCGAGCCAGTGCTTCCTCCTGTTAGTGCAAGACCAGAACAAGTTGAGAGGATTCTCAAAACCCGGTTCCATGATGCTATGATGAAGCTCCGACCTCTGGGGAAGGAGCTTGATCTGCTCGTTGTTATCCTCCCAGACAACAATGGATCTCTTTACGGTATGAAATTTCTGCACCAATTGAAAGGAACCATTCTTCTTTGCCTGTTTTATGCATAAACTGAGTTTATCCAAATTTTTTTTTCGTTCAGGGGACTTGAAAGGATTTGTGAAACCGACCTAGGGCTCGTTAGTCAATGCTGTTTAACGAAGCACGTGTTCAAGATGAGCAAGCAATACCTTGCTAACGTCTCGTTGAAGATAAATGTCAAGGTTGGAGGAAGAAACACAGTTCTGGTAGATGCCCTCTCTCGACGCATACCTTTAGTTAGTGACCGACCCACAATAATATTCGGTGCTGATGTCACTCACCCGCATCCCGGGGAAGATTCGAGTCCATCGATTGCTGCTGTATGTATCAAATCATTTCTTCTTTTTTTCATATTACATTATCATGTCAGTTTTCGTCATCGTTCTGAATGTTTCTTTACCTCTGTATAGGTCGTCGCTTCACAAGACTGGCCAGAGATAACCAAGTATGCAGGCCTGGTCTGTGCTCAAGCACATCGTCAGGAGCTAATCCAGGATTTATACAAATCTTGGAATGATCCCGTTCGAGGCCAAGTTTCCGGTGGCATGATCAAGTATGTTAACAGTTATCTCCTTTTCTCGAATCAAACCATCCGGGTGTCTTTTGATTCTCGAGTCTACCATTGCTGCAAACATTCACTTCAGAATCACTTGCTCAATTTCATTTTCTCATCCTTGTAGGGAGCTGCTCATATCTTTCCGCCGAGCAACTGGCCAGAAGCCCGAGCGTATCATATTCTACAGGTGAACCTCTTCTCCTCTTATCTGCCGTCGTTATTCCGTTTTCCCCCTACGTTCTGCTGATTCTTTCCTTCTGGTTTTAGGGATGGAGTTAGTGAAGGGCAGTTCTATCAGGTCTTGCTGTATGAACTCGATGCTATTCGTAAGGTAAACCTGAGTACTCAATATTCTGATAATTTTCTCCAGTCTGTAACACACCGATCTTTCGTGTGGATGTTTGATTCTGTTTAAACTTCTCCCCCGGTACAGGCTTGTGCTTCCTTAGAACCAAACTATCAGCCACCGGTGACTTTCGTCGTTGTCCAGAAGCGTCACCACACAAGACTGTTTGCCAACAACCATCGAGACCGTAACTCTGTCGACAGAAGTGGCAATATTTTGCCTGGTAACGATCGAGCTGCTCCTCTCTTCATTTTCCCGATTCATTACTTACTCTAATCAAAGCTTTGATGAATTGACCGTGGTTAATCTGTTGCTCAGGAACTGTTGTTGACTCGAAGATTTGCCACCCAACAGAATTTGACTTCTATCTTTGCAGTCATGCTGGTATTCAAGTAAGTAATTATACTGATCATCAGTCTAGTTGAGCTGTGGATTGGTTTTACCACCTGTGATTCTTTTACCTTATGGTCTTGTTTTGTTTCGACAGGGAACTAGCCGTCCCGCTCATTACCATGTTCTCTGGGATGAGAACAAGTTCACCGCCGATGGGCTTCAGTCTCTAACGAACAACCTCTGCTACACGTAAGTTTGTCTATTCTTCTAACTTGAATCGCACAATATTAGCTCGAAATCACAGATAGATCATCTCTGTTTCCTTTCTGCTAATGTAGCCCTAACTTTCAATTCTGTTTTCCCCGATTTCCGTGCAGATACGCAAGGTGCACTCGCTCTGTTTCAATAGGTAAATACCCGAGTTCCCCCCTTTAACATTCACAATGCTTCCAGTTTTCGACAATTGTCTCGAAACTTATCTCGTTTTTCGCTGTCCTGTTTTTGCAGTTCCCCCTGCATACTATGCCCATCTTGCAGCCTTCAGGGCCCGGTTCTACATGGAACCTGACACTTCCGACAGCGGCTCGATGACCAGCGGCACAGTAGACTTTGGCCGCGGTGGTCCAGTAGGTGGAAGAGCGACTCGTGGCCCGGGTGCTAACGCAGCCGTGAGGCCCTTGCCGTCCTTGAAGGAGAACGTTAAGAAGGTTATGTTCTATTGCTGAGTTATCTCTGAGTATCTCGAGATTCGGTGAAGTTCCATTGTAGTACAAATTTAGTGCAGTCTATAGACCGAATGGAACTGCTTCTTCTGTGCTCCCGATTTCCGTACTTTCGGAAGAATAATTGCTCCTTGTACTGATTGCGAATCGAGCTTGAATATTGCTATATAATCTTTGACTTGAATGCTGGTTTGAACCATGTCTTCCTGAGCTTTCTATTTGATCGAGTTCGTTGTATTGTATCGACTAAGCCCTAATGAGTTCGGTCTTTGATTGTCCCATTTGGTTCGTAGTGCTTTAGGGACGGTGTTTGGAGTGGTCGAAAGTTGGCTCGATGTGGTGAACCTATACAATCTGAATAACTCAAACGTGACCTCGTCGAATCGGTGGTTCGATGAACATGAACGTGTTTGACTCGGCACTTAATTAACTCGATGAACCTGCAACTAGACATCTAATCCTCCAAACTCGACTTGGCTCGTGATTCAGATCAACCAGAAGTCATTTAACTTGTAATTCATCGGTGTGAACTCGTAATTCATCAATGAATGCGTGACTTGATGAACCCTACTAAATAAACTCGTAGCAAGATAGATCCATAATTTCAAATTTGAAACCCGATTAATCCGCAAAAATAAACCTAACAGTGTTTTCAAAATCGTACCGATACAAATAAGTCGACCGACCGATTGAATCTTGAATCGCCCTTCAAAATAGTGACGGTTCAGCTACAATTTATAACGGTTTTATCTATTGATCCGCATTTGCAGACAGTAATTTAACCGCCTAATTTTTTACCGCGCCGGTTTCTTATCCATTCTATCCACAATTTACCCGCAATTAAAAAAGGAAAATTAACTAAAAATAACAATTAAATTCCCGATCCCGCATCTAAACATTCTTACATTTCGTTGCTTTCCCACTTAATTTCCACAAAACAGAAGAGAAATATCACTTTGGCCCCCTCTACTTTGGCAACTTAACAAATAGCCACCTACACTATAGATCACTCTTTTTACCCCCCCAACTTCGATTACTTTCCATTTTGGTTCTTTCCATTTCAACTTTCATCCTTTTAACATTAAATCTGGACACATCCGCACCCGAAAGAGAGAGATATCGGAGGTAGGATACGAAGAGTTGGTTAGGGAGGTAAATATGCAATGTATAATGAATAATATGGTGAAATACAAAGGGTTTTAAAACCACATTTTATTCGTCGATTGCATCCTATCTAACCATATATATATACACACATATCCCCAATTAAAAACGATTAGTAAACTAATACATGGGTATTGGAGCTAATGTGGTGTACTGAACAATGTTATCAATGTCGGATTGGGCCGATCGGTTGGACTGGTCCGACCACGAGCCGGTCACCTCTCCGGCACCGATAAATTCCGGTTCAACCCTGATTTTCCCATTAAACCTTTGAACCCTTGACCTTACCGGCTCGACCCCGGTCCGGTTCTAAAAACCATGAATGCACATGAATTACCGTTACGAAGACGAAAGATGAAATAGAAGGACCAAAATGGCTAATTGGTCAAAGTAGGAGGGGTAAAACGAGTGATTTATAGTACATGTGACTATTTGTTAAGTTGGAAAAGTAGAGGGGGCAAAGTGCTATTTTCCCAAAACAAAATTAAAAAAAAAACAAATTAATTATTCAATTTTTCCTCTCTTCAGTCTTTCTTCTTCTCCATTTCCCCTCTTTCAAAATCTCTCTCTAGATTCCCGCTTCCCTCTGCAACTCCATCTCTCAATCAACCAATCAATTCTCAGTAATGTTGATGCTCTTCTAGCCTTCACCGGAGACTTCTACTCCGGCGCATCATCTATGTTAGGGCTTGAACTCAGGAACGGATCGTCAGAAGCGGGGATAAAACTTGTCAGAGCAGTTAACTCAATCGGAGAAACCCTAGTATGGTGTTCAAGAACAAGCTCTTCTTCTCATCGAAGAAGTCGTCGTCCGATGCATCGAGTCCGACCGATGGTGGATCTTCCAACAGTCCTCGATCCATCGGGTCAAATTCTCCGATCCGGAGCAGCGATAAGAAGAAGTCCAAGTCGAGTTCGTCGTTCTCGTCGTCGTCGAAGGATAATAGTCCGGTGGGGTGTAAGCAGGTTCAGGTGAAGGAAGGGCTGAAGAAGAAGGAGAAGGAAGGGAGTGTTGTGAAGGGGAAGGAGAGTGGTTTATCGATTGGTAAGTCTGCTTCTGCTGCTAGTAGTCATCAGCCTAAGTCGCAGCCGCAGACGCCTGTTAAGCAAGGTGGAGGCGGATTTGCTGCTTCCGTTCTTGGTTCTACTTCTGCTTCAGCTTCACCTTCGAAGTTGAGGAAGGGTTTAGGGAGTGGTAAAGAGGATGCGTTGTCTGTGTCTCCGATATTGGCTTCTTCGTTGGGGTTGAATAAGATAAAGACGAGGTCAGGACCGTTGCCTCAGGAGAGTTTCTTTAGTTTTAGAGGGGATAAAGGGTCTGGGGTGCTTGGTTCGAGTAATTTGTCGAAGCCTGGTGGTGGAGATGGAGGATTCGGTTCGAGTTCGGTGAAGAAGGAGGATGTTATGGGGCAAGGTAGGATGGCAGGGTTTCAGGATCGTAGTGGTAAAGCAGTTGATAATAGCAGCAGTTGGGATAGGGTGTCATCTGGCAGTGGAGCTCAGGCTCGAGAGGTTACTCCGAATCCGCAGCCTGGGATGAATTTGGACGATGGGGAACCATCTACTGATGCAGGTATGATGTTTGATTTGATTTGATTATGGCTTTGAACAGTTGAATCATATGTTGTCATGAACTTGTAGTTGGTGATATTTTTATGTGTATAGCTTGGAGTTTGGTCATAAGGTTTTCTTAGTGATTGACTTGGGAAGAAAGAGAGTATTTTAGCATTACCACATTAGAAATGATACCGGATTTTTCACGATAAGTGGATTGTCCGACTATCGTTCTATACGGTAATGAACTCGTAGTTGATGTCATTGTTGTGTATAATAACTTGGAGGGTGGCCATAATGCCTGTCTTAGTGGTTGACTTAGGAAGAAAGAGAGATTTTTTGAATTACCACGATTGGAATACTGTGGTATTTTTGGTTAGAAATGGATCTCATTATTGTATGTGAATGTGGTTCACTCCATTTCTTGGTCTGAAGAGTGTTGGTTAAATTCTGTTGTAGGTCGGAATGAGTCAACCTGGGGTCGTTCTGGTGGTGTGAGAAGTTCGGATGTTTTTACGCCGGAGGTACTTGCTGGATTGCTAATATTGAATGTTACCATTTAGGTTGGTCTATGTGATTGCCTCGACAATGTTGAATTGTACATTTTGATAGACCTTTATCGTTTTTGGGAATAGGAGTCTGAGTCGCCACGTCTCCAAGCTATTCTTCGTCTCACCAGTGCACCGAGAAAGAGATTTCCAGCTGATATAAAAAGTTTTTCTCATGAACTCAATTCCAAAGGTGTACGCCCTTTCCCCTTTTGGAAGCCTCGTGGACTAAATAATGTTGAGGTAGTATATCTTTCCCTTGCTGGTCGTATGCCTTGTGAAGAGTGCAGTTTGTCTAACTTGCCATCATTTTTTTGTAGCAAATATTGGTTGTTATACGGGGAAAGTTTGACAAGGCAAAGGAAGAAGTGAATTCGGATCTGGCTATCTTTGCAGCTGATCTTGTTGGAATCCTTGAAAAGAATGCAGAAAGTCATCCTGAATGGCAGGAAACTATAGAGGACTTGTTGGTTTTGGCCAGGAGTTGTGCTATGCAATCACCTGGAGAGTTTTGGCTTCAATGTGAAAGCATAGTCCAGGATTTGGATGACAGACGTCAAGAACTTCCTCCAGGAACGCTGAAGCAACTCCATACTAAAATGCTATTCATTCTAACGAGGTGTACAAGACTGTTGCAGTTTCACAAAGAAACTGTTCCTGACGATGAAAATATTTTTCAACTGCGTCAATCTAGGGTCTTACAAGTACACTCAGCAGAGAAACGCCTCCCTCCTAGTGCGGGAAGGGGCATGAAAAGCTCTACAGCTTCAAAAGCTTTAAAAGGGGCTTCAGTGACAAAATCGTACAGTCAAGAACAAAGTGGGATTGGGCGTGGTTGGAACCGAGAGCCACTGGTACTGCCTGAAAATTTACTTTCTCCCACAGAGGCTTCCATTAATGTTGAGTCTCCTGGAGGTCGGGATAGGATGGCTTCCTGGAAAAAGCTTCCATCACCTGCTGCAAAAGGTCCTAAAGAAGTTGCTTCTCCCACGGATCAGAGTAATGTCAGAGTTGACCCTTTGAAAGTGCCTAGCAGCACTAAAGTGATTTCTGAAGTTGATCTGGCTGTTGCTAAGCCATCTGAGGTTCCCAGTGCTAAAGATTCACTTGAACATTCGACGAAGCACCAACATAAAGTATCTTGGGGATACTGGGGTGACCAAAATCCAGCTGATGAAAACTCAATTATTTGTCGTATTTGCGAGGAAGAAGTCCCAACTTCATATGTTGAAGATCATTCGATAATTTGTGCGATTGCAGATCGTTATGATCAGAAAGGTCAAGGTGTGAATGAGCGTCTTCAAAAGATTGCAGAAACTCTCGAGAAAATGATGGAGTCTTTCACACAGAAGGATATCCAACCTACTCTCGGGAGCCCTGATGTAGCGAAGGTATCAAATTCCAGTGTTACTGAAGAATCAGATATTCCATCTCCTAAGCTGAGTGACTGGTCTAGAAGAGGATCTGAAGACATGCTCGATTGTTTTCCTGAATCTGACAATCACCGTTCACAGATGACATGAAGGGCTTGCCATCCATGTCATGCAGAACACGTTTTGGTCCAAAATCTGATCAGGGAATGGCCACTTCATCTGCTGGTAGCATGACTCCTAGATCTCCATTATTGACACCAAAGACCAGCCAGATAGACTTGCTTCTTGCAGGAAAAGGTGGTTATCCAGAGCATGATGATCTTCCTCAGGTTTGTGTAATGGTTTAATTCTACCTTTATGAGCTGGTTTCCAATATACATTCAGCTTTCAACTCTGCATCTAATTTCCAGTTTCGTCTTGAGAAGTTCAGCTGCCTTCATTTTGTTACTATGCCGAAGGCTAGTGACCAGCATTCTGTTTCAATCTTGATGCAAGTTCAATGGATGTTTAATTTCCAAATTACATGACAAATAGAAGTCAGTTTTAAACCAATTGTTTTTGTTATCCTTTGTACTGTGTAAGGTTTTGTTTCATCATTTTTGTCACTTGATATTGCTTGTCTATTCAATTCTGCTAAGTACTGTTTGTTTGATACAGATGAACGAACTAGCTGATATTGCAAAATGTGTGTCAACTATGCCTTTGGAGGATGAACGCTCTGTTCCCTATTTATTATCCTGTCTAGAGGACCTGAGGGTTGTTATTGACCGAAGGAAGTTTGATGCCCTTACCGTGGAAACTTTTGGAGCAAGGATTGAGAAACTTATCCGGTGGGTTATTGTTTAGTAATTATGTTAATCTTTTTGCTCCAGCTTTGGGTCAGATGTCATCAGAATATCAATAGTGTTTATATTACTGACATTGTAAACACTATAATATCTGAAATGTTCCATAGTGTAATGATGTCTTGAATCAAATTTGTCAAGTGCTGCTTTGTGTCCCTTTCTTGATTTGTGTTGTTTTCTGACATGCAGAGAGAAGTATTTGCAGCTCTGCGAGCTAGTGGAAGATGAGAAGGTCGATATAGGCAGCACAGTGATTGATGAAGATGCTCCATTAGAAGATGATGTAGTTAGGAGCCTGAGAACAAGCCCAATACACTCTTCAAAGGACCGCACATCTATTGATGACTTTGAGATAATGAAACCAATCAGTCGTGGGGCATTTGGACGGGTCTTCCTGGCTAAGAAAAGAACAACAGGAGATCTTTTTGCCATAAAGGTAGCTTACCTAGTTCTCATTTCATTTTTGGTTACATGATTTACTGTTAAATTCCTGCCTATTCAGAATCACTCCCTTACAATGAAATTGGACTTATTAATTGGCACTGCAGGTCTTAAAGAAGGCTGATATGATCCGCAAGAATGCTGTCGAGAGTATATTAGCAGAACGTGATATTCTAATTTCAGTGCGAAATCCGTTTGTGGTAAGGCTGGTTGAACTAGTTATTTTTGCACGCCATTTCGAAATTCTCCATTCATTCTAATGTATGATTCCAACTTGCCAGGTTCGCTTCTTTTATTCATTTACTTGTCGCGAGAACTTGTACCTTGTGATGGAGTATTTGAATGGAGGCGACTTGTATTCGTTACTGAGAAATATGGGCTGCTTAGATGAAGACGTTGCTCGTGTTTATATAGCCGAAGTTGTAAGTTTTTTCTGAACCTCTTGCACAATACTGTCCCCGCTTGAACTTCAGTTTCGGCTGGTAACGCAAGTCTTATTGCTCTTAAAGGTACTTGCTTTGGAATATCTACATTCATTGCGTGTGGTTCATCGTGATCTAAAGCCTGATAATCTACTCATTGCCCATGATGGTCACATAAAGGTAACTGATGTTCTTATGTTCTTAGACATACCGATTATTCTATTGCAAGACATCCAACTTTAGTTACTTGACACCATAATCTTAAGTTTTTTTTTCTTCAGTATTCAATATGACGAACCATTCTGATGTACCTTTATTTTTAACAGTTGACAGATTTCGGGCTTTCAAAGGTTGGGCTCATCAACAGTACCGATGACTTGTCTGGTCCAGCGGCTGGTGGAACGTCAATGCTTGTGGATGATGAACCTGAATTGTCGACCTCAGATCAACAAGAAAGGAGGAAGAAACGTTCTGCCGTGGGCACACCCGACTATTTGGCGCCTGAGATTCTTTTGGGAACTGGACATGGTTTGTATATCCTTGCTGTTTATTAGTTATCAATATCGTCTAATTTCCAGTATGGTTTTCTGAAACTGTCACTGATTATGATCTCGCTTCAGGCTTTACTGCCGATTGGTGGTCTGTCGGCGTCATTTTGTTCGAGCTCATTGTTGGTATTCCTCCCTTCAATGCAGAGCATCCTCAGGTATTCGCTACCCTCTGACAATTGTCTATTTCTTGAGTTTCGTTCTTTGGCTCTTTTCTGTTTGTAAATTCATCTCTCTTTGGTTTATATGTCCTGAAATCCTACAATCTAAGATCAAATGTTTATTGTCATAAATGGATACGTTACTTAATCAGTTCGAAGCTTCTGTGAAGTTAATCAACTGAGAGATTACAATCATAGCTTCTTGTTTCATGTTGCTTTTGTCTTGCTTCCAGATAATATTCGACAATATTCTCAATCGGAAAATACCGTGGCCCGAGGTACCCGATGAAATGAGCCCTGAAGCTCGAGATATAATCGATAGGTGAGAGCATCTAGCAACGTCAGTCAAATGTTCAGTTTCAAGCTTTTGAATTTGTGTGGTTTCTTCATCTAGATACCGTGCGTTTTTCTGCTACTATTCAAAGCTTAATCTTGATTCCTTCGTGTTGCTGATCTCCAGATTATTAACTGAAGATCCTCATATGAGACTTGGCGCCAGAGGTGCATCAGAGGTCTGCTTCATTTTCCTTACTCTTTACTGTTCGGAACTCTTTCTTTTAAATTGGGGAACTGTAACAGTCGGACGACCATCGTTTTGCAGGTTAAGCAACACGTATTCTTCAAAAACATCAATTGGGACACACTAGCAAGGCAAAAGGTACGAAGTCTTTGCTTCAAAAACATCAAATGTAGATGATGACTCCATAAGATCACTTATTCATTCTGGTGTTATTCTGGTTTCTAGGCTGCATTTGTGCCTGCTTCAGACAGTGCACTCGACACAAGCTACTTCACAAGTCGATACACGTGGAACACGTCAGACGACAATGCATACCCGGGCAGCGACTTCGAAGACTCGAGCGACGCTGACAGCTTAAGTGGCAGCAGCAGTTGCCTCAGTAACCGTCAAGAAGAAGTGGTATTTTTAGAATTTTCTCCATTTTTCTCATTTGGCAGAAATGAAAGCTCAACATCATAGCTAATACTGATGAACTACAGGGAGACGAATGTGGAGGTCTCGCAGAGTTCGATTCGGGCACCAACGTCAATTACTCGTTCAGTAACTTCTCGTTCAAGGTACAGTCCCTTTGTCTGAAACGTCTTATCTAATCGTATGCCAGTTCGATCGACTGATCTAAGCTTACTCAATCTTTCCTCCCTAATGCAGAATCTATCCCAGCTAGCATCAATCAACTACGATCTTCTCTCAAAGGGTTGGAAGGACGACCCTCCATCGAGCTCATGATCCTGATCACAGCTTCTGTCAAAAACTCCCCCAGAAAAGGTCGGATTCCGACAGAAGCTGACGAGTCTGTGTTTGTATACCCCCTGTACATGTAAACCACTTCTTTCTCCCTCATCTCCGTCCCTACCCTTTAGCCTCATTTCCATCCAAACCGATTGTTTGATTCGTCGAATTTCCCGTTGTTTGCAGAGACAGAAGATGAAGTCGCCATTGATCGCGTTCTCGAGGCATCCCTCCCTTGTAGGTAAACGAGTCGAACACTCTTTTTCGGTATTGCCTAAGTTATTGTCTCTGGTTTGATCTGTGAACCTCAGCGGTATTTTGTTTTCGAGCTGTTGTTGTTGTTGTCATCATCGTCGATTAATGAGAACACACTCTTCCCTCTTGTAAGGATTCATTGATGGATGGCAATGAGGATAGATGACATTCGTACTCGTAATTAGGTACGATAGTCGAACTCATATCAACATGTATGTTACTCTTTCCGAGTTTGGTCAACGTGCATCGACCAGATTACGAGTAGGGTCTAACTGGTTTAATACGGGATGGATAACCGCATACCAACATGTATCAGTAGATATTAGGGGTGGAAAACGGGATGAGTATGGTTGTGCTTCAATCATAGTTCACGATCAAGAAAAATACGACTTTGTGCTCCAAGTCACTCTCGTCTCACAAAGCACAACTAACGGTCCCACTAAAATGTCTCGAGCTTGCCAAAGAGACTCGAGGCCCTAGCTAATGAGGTTGAATTGCTCGAATATCGGGTTACATGTGTCTGATTTTCTTGAGAAAACAACACATTCTTATCAGTAAACGAGAATGTCTATCGTCGATAACAATTTCGGTAAGCCCTAAATCGTTACAACGATGGCCTAACAAAAAAATACATTCATATAATCAGCTGAAAATTGAAATTAATTATTTGTGGGGCCCATTTCTTATTAGTTATTAAGCAAAATAATAATTAAATGATAATTAATTTGATATAAAATAACCATTTCCGTTTCATAAAACAATAATAATAAATAAGAAACGGAAATAACAACTTCACGTTTTCCATTCCATTTCCGTTCTCTGTCTCTCGCTCTCTCCGCTTTCAGCTACCGCCGCCGCCGCCGCTTCTTTTTGTTTAATCGACGAAACATCTGATTCCAGCTCGGCGGACCGAATTCAGTATCTAAGCGAGCTGATAGCAGCTATGGAGAGAGACTTCATGGGATTGGGATCGTCAAACCATCCGACGGCGACTGTGAAAGAGGAGGTTGCTGATTCATCCTCCTCCGCCTTCGCCGCCGCCTTCAATGATTCCGGTACGCTCTTCTTCCATTGCTGCGAGTTTCGATTCTCCTCCCTTATTGTTTGAGCTTGTTCAATTCATTTTTCCTTCAGTATCGTTGAAATTCCTGAGAATCGAAACTGATTTCGGTTCATTGATTTGCGTTTATACTATTCTAGACAGTTCTTCCAGCTGAATTTTTCCGTAATTGGAGATTACTTAATCAATAATCACTTCGTTGAGCAAGTAATACTGCTCCGATCATGATTTAATCTCAAATTTTGCTTTCATTAGCTGCGATTTTGGCATATTGCCTGTTTTGAATTCATCTTCATCGAACCGGATTTCATATTACGTAAAATAAAGAAGAACAAGGGGGTAAAATGGGAAACTGGATCAATTGTTTTCCACATGGTTGAAATATGTTTGAAGCATGAAGGCCAATTTGAAATAAGTAATTTACTCATTTTTTGTATTTAGTCAATTGATTATATTTAATTTCCGATAGATTAATTAATTAATTACTGATTGTTTATGCTAACATGCGCCTAAGTGTGTTCCATCAGCTTCTTCTTCACATGGTGTGTTTTGAAAGTTTGGTGTGGAAAGCATGCTCCTTTGTATTTTATTAATATCTTTTTTTTTAAGAATTTATTCCAAGTTTGATTGTTTTTCTTTTGTTTCTATTTTGATTTCTATGAAGTTGACAAGTAATCCATTTGGAAACATTTAAAAAATTTAGTGATGTAGTATGGGATAAGATTGTAGCTAAAGCATTGTTGGGTCCATGATCATGACACTTTCAACAATTACTCTTTGAATCCTCTTCTTTTAATATTCGTGTTTTCGTATACCAAACATGTTAGATTTGTTTATGGTAATGTACTAATGTGCAACTATAAATTTAGAAACTAAAAATAGAGTTGTCTTTTTGCAATTTGTGTTCTGGTTTTAGATTATTGAATGCAAGAATCTGATTTTGAAAATGAGTAACTAATACACAAGTGGCTGATAATGATTCATCATGAATGAATAAATAAACAAACAAAAACAAGTGGTTCGTGTTAAGTTGTCTTGAAAGTGAAATCTTGTATAGATAATGAATTAAATGCTTGGGTTTGAATGGTAGTGGTCGACATGTTGATCTTTTATTTGAACCATTATGAATTTGCTTTCTTCTATTTGATGAAATCGAAACATTTCGAAAATCATTGAGGAACTAACATCAACAAGGTGGGGTGGATAGCTCGATATGTATCTAACTAGGTGTTTACTGATGGTAGAGTGATAGAGAAACTAACAAAAGGTTACGATTCTGCTCGTGAGCATACTGGTATAAGCCTGCCTGCTTGACTGTGAGACCGACTTGTCGAAGAGAGACGAAAGTCGGCCATAGTGATTCGTGTGGAAGGGCTCTCGCTCAACGGATCAAAGGTAGGCCAAGTTAAGTTGATTTTAGTATGAGAATTAGTTCATAAGTTTGAATTTAACTAACACTATCTTTTTTTATTTATATACAAATAAACAATACAAAACCACCTATAGAAAACAATGCAGAATCCATCGTTAGATTCGGTGCACAAACGTGGGAAATAAAGAATCAAAAGCTTGTACAGATTGATTATTAAACTAATGGGGTTTCCGGAGAAACCCATTGTTTTGTTGTTTGATTGTTTGCTTCTGAGCATTAGGATTAATTAAACAAATCGATTGCATGATGTAAAGTAATGGGCTTTGAACTAACATGTGAAAGATTCATTTTAAATGGTTTAATCTCAATTAGTGGCCAAACCCAGTTCATTATTCTATTCACCTTTTTCTTATTCTGGGCGGCTAAAACTCTAAACTAATAGGTTGTTTAATCACACACGGTTCCTCATCATGTGACATTCTTTACTTAATCATGTATCTCTATTCCTCTTGGGGGAAACTAAAGTTGTTCAGACTGAGTTTGCTTTATGAGAACCTGCAAATTACTTGCCATTTCATATTCAGTTGTGTTAGGGTTCTTTCCTTTGTAAGTTTGTAGTGCTTATCTTGGCCTATTGTGAATACCTTAATCCAAGATTCGGGTTTGAGAACCTGGTTTTTCAAAAAGGGCTTTCTGATATCTTCTATGAATATTTTGTAGCTCAGTTTGATTAATCTGTTTAGTTTTGCTATAGTTTATTGAGATGGGATCCTGAGTTTGATTAAAACCAGCTGATGTATTCTTCTTCATTGTGTTCTTTTTTGCATTGCAGTGATTAATATGAAGAGTTCAGGAGGAGGTGCTCATCAGTGGTCATTTTCGAACAAGGTTTCGGCTGTTCCTCAGTTCTTGTCGTTTCAGACTGGTCCTGATCAAGAGAAGCCAAGGAGGAGCTTTTTCAACCCGGTAGCTTCGTCGTCGAGCTTCATGTCTATCTCAAATGCTGATGCTTTTGACTCCGGCAACAGAAGAGGTTCTTCTGCTATTACTCAGGTTTGTTCTTGCTACACCCTTGTGATCGTTGGCATGTTCATTAGCTTGTTCTATATCCTGATTTGTTAAGGTGGTTCTACTACCAATCCCTAGTCTCTGCTGATATGTGTTAAGGAATGTTGTATGAACCAATTTTAAATGTCTTCCAATAACTCGAGTTATTGAGATCCAACGGTTCTCCCAATATGGACTGAATAACTGTAGATGTGATCTCTGGAAAAGGGACTCTCAAGAAACTGACTCAACAACTGTTATGTCGTAACAGAGATTGAACCGGTGAACTAACGGTTTAATAGAACGGTTTCTCCCTTTCTTGATCTTGCAGAAAACTTGGAACTTCGAAAACAAAACGGAAATCAGCCATCGACCTCGTCCGATGCAACACCACACTGATGCATCTAACGATATTCGAACATTCCCGCTCTCGAATCAGCATCAACATCATCCACTTCCTGTTACCATGAGCAGTACTCCAATTCTGCAGTCTCGTTTCGCTTCCACTTTACAGAGTGGTTACTATGGAAACTCTATTACCATTCAACCAGCTCCAGTACCAGCATCACCTCTTCCTGTCATTCCATCTACAAGCTCTGTCATCGGTACTACCGAGCTTAGGTTAGCTATCCGGTTTCCAAGAACACCCTTCGATTCAGTTTCAATCAATACAAGAGTTCATTCTGATGGTTGAATGTACTTTGCAGGAACAGGCCCAAACTCTCCGGCTCTTCAGCTCAGTTAACCATCTTCTACGCTGGTTCGGTATGTGTGTACGACGACGTCTCTTCTGAACAGGTAATTCCATCTTTTCACAGTCTTTTGATTCATATCTCTTCACAGGTAGTTGTGAGTAGATATTCTTTGTTCTGATGCTCTCTGCTTCACAGGCTCAAGCTATACTGTCCATGGCCGAAACCAGCTCATCTACACCTCAACAAACTGCACCATTTAGACCCACACATCTTGCTACAGATGACCACATTCTCCGGAACAGATCGCCTCCAGGCTCGAGCGTTCCTAGTCCCATCTCAGTAAGCTCGAGCACTAGCAACGAATCCGGAACAGCACGATCTCTAGCAGCATCTTCGAGCATCCACATTTCTCCAATCCCAATCAGTTCATCGCAACCTGCTTCTGCAGCTCCGGTATCTTCCATCACCGTAGGTCCACCTCAAGTCCGTATACCGCAAGCTCGCAAAGCATCACTAGCTCGATTTCTCGAGAAGCGCAAAGAAAGGTAATACAATCTCTCTTTCAATTAGAGTTTCCAAGAACATCTTTGACATAAACACACACACATAGCCTAAACATTCGCCTTCGATTATATCGGTTTCAGGATAACAAGTCAAGCATCTCCTTACCACAGCATCAGTGAGAAATCTGCAGAAGGCCATGTCTGCGTCTGAAACAAAAACCCTAGTTCTTGATTAGGGTTTCTTTGATCTGATTCTATGGCACTATCCAGCTGCATTCTTCTTCCACTCAATATGTATATTGTCTTCATTAGGTGTTTTTGTTGTTAGTGTGTAACTATTCATGTACTATTCGATCTTATCGGATCGGTTCAATTGCATAAATCGGTTTAACCATTTGAGTGGCTCGACTAGTGGTTAACCATAGAATCAGATGAAGGTCTTCTAATGCTAAGTGGCTAGTCTTGATTTTGGAGCTCGATTTATAAAGGGAAAATAGCACTTTGCCCCCCTCTACTTTGCCAACTTAACAAGTAGCCCCCTATATACTATAAATCGCTCGTTTTACACCCTCTTAGTTTGACACTTTGTCGTTTGGTCCTTCCGTTCCAACTTTGGTATTTGTAACGTTAATTGATGAGCATTCAGTAAACCATGTTAGCTCCAATAGCCATGCATTAGCTTACTAAACGTTTTTTAATCAGGAATATACGTATATATATATATGGTTAGATAGGATGTAATCGACAAATAAATGTGGTTTTAAAATCATTCTTATTTCACCATACTCTTCGTAATCCCTCCCCAAATTACCTCCCAAACTAACTCTTGATCTCCTACCTCTGATATCTCTCTCTGTTGGTGTGTGGATGTGTCCAGATTTAATGGTAAGAAGACGAAAGTTGAAATGGAAGGACCAAAACGGCAAAGTAGTCAAAGTAGGATGGGTAAAATGAGTGATTTATAGTAGAGGGGGCTATTTGCTAAGTTGGCAAAATAGAGGGGGCCAAAGTGCTATTTTCCCATTTACAAATGATGATGATTGGGAATAAATTAAGGGGTCGTTTTCCGTACAGGTTTTGGGACCTGGATTTGGCTGAAATCCATTTCCCCCCAAATTCCATGTTTTCCGGTCTATTTAGACAACCCAAATCCGGGGGAGTTCAATTCCTAGCAGGCTTTCAAATCACCCCAGAGCAGGTTTTTAATTCCCTTTGAAACTGGAAGGAGTTGGGCGGATTTGAAGGTCCTAACCCAATTTTTTCCCATCTTGCCAAACTTACCACAATTTTTTTTGTTCTATTTTCTTTGAGTCCGTCTAATACCTCGAATCTGAACCATCTCCTTCTTACCCTTCTTCTCCATTTTCCTAGAAGCGCAAAGTCTATACAAAAATTTGTTTGAGAAGGATAGCGAATAATTGTTTTTGGTATTTGATTTTTTTTCCGTTGATGGAACAGAGTTTCACAAATAGACATTATATGAATATTGTTGTTTGGTAGAATATTGTTGATTGTTTGAATATTGATGTTTGGTCGAATAAGTCGAATAATGTTGATTATTTGAATATTGAGTTTGGTCGAATAAAAAAATTTAAATATTTTTTTTTATAATTGTGAGCCCGAATTTTTTGAGTATTTTGTGTAAATAATGACAGATGCAAAAAGTAGAGGTTGTTCAAATTGATAGGAATGGTAGTTTAGTAATGCTAGGTGATCCTTTGTTTGAAATCATATGGTCATGGTATTGTGGAAAACAAGGAATTAAAATCCGGAAGGAATTAGGGTCTTCCCTAGCAATCGAATCCCTTCTGGATTTTAATTCCACTGTAATTCATTTCCACGCGGAAAACGACCCCTAAATCATCCTATTAAGGAAAAGGGTGAAACTTTAACGATAAATATGTTAGTTATAAAGCATAAAGTGATTAAATCGTTAAATTTACTAAATCAATGATCAATTTTGGGCGAGATTTGTCAGGGGATTGTATTAGATTTTGGATTAAATTCAGTACACTGATAAATCTAGCCTAGAAATTTTTAACAAATCTAACCGAAGATTTTGACAAATCTAGCCCAGAAATTTGTAACAAATATATTCCAGAAACTTGACAAATTCGTCCACTGACAATCTAGTCCAGTATTTTTGAAACTTGACAAATCCGTTTTCATCAGCAAAGTTGGTGTAAAGTCTAGAACCAAGAGAAACAGAATAAACCCAAGCGAGCAGAAAGAATCATAGCAGCATCAATCAATCAAACCACAAAGGAAGAAGAAGAATCCGATTCTTTCAAATGGACGCCGTTCAAGTCGCTGAGCTAAAGGGATTCATCAACGAATGCAAGTCGAATCCCGCCATTCTTCACGACCCTTCTTTTCTCTTCTTCAAATCATATCTCCAAAGGCAAGTGGAAAAACTCAGAACTTTCTCTCTATCATTTGCCCTTATATTGCTTTTGGTCTGTAGAGCAATCGAGTTCTGATTTTGCTTCAACTGGGTTTTTGTTTGTTTGTTTGTTTCTGCAGCTTGGGTGCTCGGCTCCCGCGCGAAGTCAAACCGGTAAGAGATTGAATTGACTTGATAAGTTTTGTTCTAGGTTGATTTGGGTTCTGGGTTCTGGGTTTGTTCATTCATGATTCATCACCTTTTACTGGTGTAGATTCTATAGAGTATGAGTCCTGTGTTTTAATTTAATAGCTTGAGGATTGAGCTTCTGCAACTTTGAATGTGTTAACTTGTTCATAGAAACAGGATCTGTAGTTATTGGTTTGGTGCTTGTTGTGGAGGAGAGATTGAATTCGAGTAAGTCGAGTTGTTAGGAGAATGTTCATAATTGGTTTATATAACATTCCCGGATTGGAGTCAAATCAGTAAGAGAAAAAGTTTGAATTTTTAGGGGTTTTGGGTGTCTGGGTTTCTGGTTCATTTCTTCCCTTTTGATTGCAGTTGTGTTCATATTGTTGTTGTGTTGTAGCTTAGAAATTTGGAGGATTGAGCTTTTGAGAATGGAGAGATCATGGCCTTGTATAATTTTAGTTGGAACTTTGAATGTGCTGGTTTTGTTCATAGAAATAGTATTCGCAATTGAAAGACTAGATCTTCGTGTTTCGAGAGTGATGATCTGTGATTTGTCTGCCTGTTCGACTTTGTTAAACTCATCGAAAATGTATGAGCAAATGTAGTTACTAAATTACTATGCAGGAGACCCGGGAGGCTGAAATGTCTGGTTCTGGAGAACGCACTGATTCCAGCAGACCGAATGAAGAAGAAGAAGAAGATGATGAGATTGTTGAATCTGATATCGAATTGGACAATGCTGATGTCGTGGAGGCTGATAATGATCCTCCACAGAAGGTTGGTGACATGTGGTCGAATTGTAAAACCGTTCTTTATGGAGAGGCTGAATTGTGCTTATATTTGGTTTGTATCTACAGATGGGGATCTTTACGACTCATGTGCCAGAGGAGAGCCGGGATGCTGCTCAGGTAGAGAAAGCAAAAGCCATGGATGAACTCTCTGAAGGTGTGTTACTCGTTCGCCATTTTATCGATTGTTCGAACTTGTCTTGTTTTCTTAAGCTTCTTCTACTGCCTTTTTCAGGCAGGCTCAGTGAAGCAGTGGATCATCTTACAGAGGCCGTCCTGTTGAACCCGGTTTCAGCGATCTTATATGCTGCTAGAGGTCATGATTCAGTTCTAAAATCTGCTTCTTTCTACAGTTTTCCACGACTAACTCATGCTCGGTTACAGGTAGCGTCTATGTTAAAATGAAGAAACCAAATGCTGCCATACGAGATGCAAATGCTGCATTAGAGGTTTGAATCATTATCCTACTCTACATGTTCCTTTATTACGTTCTAGACGAACCCAGATTCGGCGAAAGCATATAGAGTAGAAGTCTCTTGAAAGTTTGAATCTTTATCCTAGTCTACATGTTCCTTTGTTACGTTCTAGATGAACCCAGATTCGGCGAAAGCATACAAAGTACGAGGAATGGCAAAGGCTTTGTTGGGACAGTGGGAAGAAGCAGCGAATGATCTTCACGTAGCATCAAAGCTGGATTACGACGAGGAAATCGGCTTATATCTGAAGAAGGTAAACTATCAATGACTAATTTGAAGAGATTTTGGCTGTTACTGATTTCGAAATTTCTAGGTCGAACCAAATGTGAACAAGATCAAAGAGCATCAGAAGAAGTATGAGCTGCTAAGGAAAGAAAGAAACCCGCAGAAAGCTGAACGAGAAAAACAACGACAAGCTGAAGCTCTGGTAATCTGAGTATAACTTTCATAATTCGTGTTCTTTAAACCTTTGGATGATCGAGACAATTGGCCTGAACGAGAATTTTTCCGACTCTTGTGTAGGAACGAGAAGCATTGTCTGCTCTAAAAGAAGGTAACTTTCCTTATGAAGATTACATTTCCGTGTTCTATGAAGAGAAATAATGTCGATTTTTCGCTTCGAATGAACTGAAGCAGAAGTCCAGAACCCTGTTTCGATCTCCGTTTCTGAATTATTTCCAAATTGTTCTGATTGTTGTTCTGCCAATGTTTTAATGTTACTTGCTTTACACTCTATCTGAATTACAGAACAATCATAGAAACTTGACATCATCCTAGGGTTCTCTAATACTTTCATCATTTCTCGTGCCCGATTTAGTATCTAATGATTACGAGTTTATCGAATTTTTCAGGTCAAGTCATGGGCATTCACTCGACAACCGAACTCGAGACGAAACTGAGTGCAGCGACTAGGGTTTCTAGACTCGCGATCCTCTACTTCACAGCAACTTGGTGCGGTCCATGCCGATTAATCTCCCCACACTTCACGAGCTTGGCCGAGAAGTACCCGAAAGTCGTGTTCTTGAAAGCCGACATTGACGAGGCCCGTGATGTTGCCAGAAAGTGGAAAGTCAGCAGCGTCCCGGCTTTCTTCTTCGTCAAGAAAGGGAACGAGGTTGACAAGGTCGTCGGAGCCGATAAGAACGGGCTTGAAAAGAAGCTTAAGAAGCATGCTACATAGTTTCTTGCACAACAGGGCACCCTACTATATATTTTCTTGTTTTAATGATTGTAACGATTTGACTCTTAAAAAGTCAACAGTTCCTGATCAATAATAAACAGCTAAAAAGTCAAAAGGTTTTTATCAAGATTGTGGTTTGATCTAAACTGCTCGGTATACTAACCACAATCTATCGGTTCAATCGTGTGTTTCGGTCGACACGACACACGAGATTGAACCATAATACTGTCATATCGTGCAATGATACCACCATATCATCGTGCCATTCTAGACAACCAAATCGAACATTTGAACTACGGTTATATTAGATTGAACCACATTTCGCCTTTACAAGCCAAAAAATATCAGAAAGTATTTATCCGAACCACGGTTAGATCCAACTATCCCGATATAACAATGCTAAAGTTTCTTGAACACATATGGCATCGATATTCTATGATATGAATATTTCCTAAACCAGTCGGAAGAGATCTCTCTACACAAAATCTTATTGCAAATCACATAACATGAATCTAGAGACCAAACCGTTGGTGGTCTGGAATGTTGGGCCGATCGAACCGGTTTGACCAAAGTATGAACTAGGGTCCACACACATAAATACTGTATTGACCTCATTGTAGAGAAACATATGTTTTCTTTTAAGACATATTTTCTCGGTACGTTTACTAAACACACACATTACCTTAAATATCCCTCGTTATATCGCCTAGGACTAGAATTGACTACTACTGCATTATTCTCATACAAGGTGACTCTGAACCCTATAGCCCATCCAAGCGATGAAGTAACTTTCTTCTATTGGGCCAAACGACCGGAATGGAATAGGTTTGAAATATTACCTAATAATGTTTTTTTATAAAATCTGCTTACATAATTACACCCTAACTATAATAATTAATTAAATAATTACATTTTCACCATTGAACATTTAATTCTCTCAAGGAAAATAACACCCTTCTTTTCCCTTGACCACTCTTCTCAACGACGTCGTTCTTACTGTAACACCCTCACTTTTGAAATAAAGGGAATTACCAAAATACTCTTTACCGCAGCGGAAAACATAAAACCAAACGAGGGTGCTACGCTTATTTGAATAATTTAACAAAATGTCTTGGCCAAGGAACTTGAAAATAAACTTTAAATAAAACTTTAGAAAACCTTTAACAAAGTAAATAATCATAAAATGTTAACTTGATAACAGAGCCCTAAACACTTGGGCAAAACTTTAGTGAAAACAAGTCTCGAAGTAACCATTAAAACTCTTGTCTCAAGTCCAAGTCTTACATCACTGAAGACACCACTCCACAAACCGAATCAGCTCCTCAAGGCTCAAGCTCAAAGCAACTTCTAACGACCTGGTGGGTGGCTCGGGGTCAGTCTTTCGTGCTCAAATCATAAGGTAAAATAACTATACTTCCAAAAGCGTATTTGAAAATCATTAACATGCATGTCAAACATAGAAATTTTTGGTATAGCTTGCCACACTAGTCATGACTTACTACCTCATCCATTTAAAGTACTAGTCATAACATTACTCATCAGCCAAACATTGTTCATAGCATAATAATTCATAATTTTACTAATAAACGTAAATATCTCAACCAAGCACGTAACATGACTTAATGAAGAATCACTGATCATAACTCAACATGAACACATATCTTTATCATATCACTCACTGATCATGACTTGCTTCTTGAAACCATAAACATAATACTTCATGCATAACTTAACTCAACTAACTAGCCCATCCGCCCCTATCATACATGAACTGTGGGTCTCTGGTGGCCCATTTAACATATTGTGGGTCTCTGGTGGCCCAATGTTAAATTGTGGATCTCTGGTGGTCCGATAACATGTATTGTGGGTCTCTAGTGGCCCATTTAACTTGGGGCGGAGGTCCTAGCTAGAGAGTATCATTTATTAATTCCACCTATATATGACTTTTCTATGTGAGGTGTGACACTCAAACATGCAGACAACTTAATCATAATGACTTGCATAATTCGTTCATAATTGATAATAACAACATGCATGCTACTTAATAATAATGACATGCGTAATTCATACATAGAAATTAACTTGGCAGAAATTATAACGTAAAATAAATAGCATTGATATTACCCCCTTAACAAACCCACATATACTCATCTAACATAACATAAATGTAGGTGTGACCTTAGACATGCATATAACATATATAAGACACACATAGTTCGTAAAAGTAACACATCATAAATCATGACATAATGTAAAACTGGCAACGATAAGATATTACCCGCTTTAACCAACCCACCTTTAAATAAGCGGAGAACCTCAACGTAGAAGTCCATTCTAGGGAGTCCATTCTAAGAATCGACAGTTAACGAATTAACTGGATTCGTAGCTATTGGACTAAACTGAAACTAACTGGAAAGTTAGTTGGGTATGCTTTGTAAGGATTCAGAAGTGACAGACTACTTGAGCTTAACGGGGTGACTAGTAAAGACACACCCAGAATCATAGTGACTAAAAAAAACTACCAAAACTCCAGGGACTGATTTGCGCCAATTTAAAACAATCCAACCAAACCCTTGTCTGACCGAAATTGATCAAACCCAAGCTGGTCCGACCGTCGTCTTCCACCCAACGACTCCCACAAAATTGGAAACTCGCCGGCTTCTCATACCTAGGACAAATGTTTTCGAGGCTTGGGATCATCCATTCGAAACTGGGGAGTGGGGAATTGTCGCCGGCCTTTGTCGTCGGAAACTGGGTTTCCAAAAACAACAACGGAGACTTCCGTCGAACTGGAACTCGAGTAAAAGGAAAGAGAGAGAGTGACAACGGGATTCGTACACGAAGAGGACCAATCGAACTCATACGAGCTTTTACCTGAGCTAGACCAAAATGCAACAGTAGAGCGGCAAAGCTTCGACTGGAACAGAGTACGGAGAGAGTGGGAAGAGAATAGGGAGTTAAATCCTCCTCCCCTAGATCTATATTGAAGGCTGGGTTTAATAACGGTCTGATTGGATGGGATTAATGGCTGGAAAAATGAAATCGTAACAGCTGCCGGCGGTTCAACGGAAGGGGCGGAGATTAAGGGTCGACTGAAGGAGGAAGAAACAACTAATGGGTTCCAACAATTTCTACTAGGGCTATTTTGGGGATTTTAGCACAATAATTCTGACCACTAGTTTTGTGGTGTAACACTAACCATCACACAAACACAGCCTCCTAATCTCAGCCGTCCGATTCGCCGCCGCTGATGAATCCTCCTCCTCCTTCCCCTTCTTCTTCAACGTAAACGCCGACATCACAAACTTCACAGCTCTCCTTATCAGCTTACTCGAAACACTCGATTTCGTATGTTCGACGACAGGCGTTTCGATCCCGAACCACAAGACCTTCCTCAGTTCAGGATACACTTTGGAAGTACCGCTCATTGACGACGGTGGTTCCTTGTCGGAGCAGCTGCCGGAATTGAAACATGAGCTAGAGCTGAAAGTAGGAAACACCTTCATCGAAACGGCGTCGTTTGGAGGTTTGGAAACCCTGGATGATTGAAGTAAAACGGCGTCGTCTTTGGCAGCTTGAGTGCTCTTCATTTTTGTCTAAGAAAGTAAGAAATTGAAGGAATATTGATTTATTAGTAAACAACAATAATCTCTCGTGTAATTATAATCTTGATAAATTAGTTATCGAGGATGATCGAGAAAGAAGAGATATTTTGAAACTATCGAAAATGAAACTCGA
>CM068304.1:226590-245013 GCA_034768395.1 Linum lewisii
ACCGTATCTACCGTCATCGTTCCTTTACACAAGGGTTCATTATTAGGTTTTAAGGTAATGGCTCTATGGACTTGGTGTTTGTTATCATTCGGGAAGTTATCAAGTTGTTCCTGAAGTTGAAACCAAAACAACTTTGTTAATTTACCAGGAGAAATTCGAGTAAGTCTGAACACTAGAAAGTTTCTTGACTTCCAGATTCTCCACCAGAAGATCAAGAAAGACACCCTTAGGCTCATTGGTTCCTTAACAATTTCCCTCCATGCATAGACAAAGGAGGGGGCCTTTAAAATCGTGTATTGGTAAATTACATAGCTGAGCTACCTTGATAGCAAAGATACAATAAAAAAAAAGATGTTCAATTGTTTCCTCTCCATCCCAACAAACATGACAGAATGACGGTAATTCCATCCCTCTATGATTAAGTTCTGTTTTCACCGGGAGAGATCGTTTCAAAATTCTCCAAAGGAAAAAGTGAAATTTAGGTTGAATCGAGATTTTCCAAATATCTTTCCAAATTTTCGCGTCAACCACATCTATTGGTTCCAACTGTGGGGGTCCCACCTTAATTTCCATTGCGATCTTGTAACCAGATTGGACCGAATATTCACCCGAGGCTGTGTATTGCTAAATTATTTTATCCCTTATTTATCTCCTTGGAATTGGAATAGAGAGGATTTGATTGATTGAGTCCTCTTATGAATGTTTTTTTTTTTTGGGTCAAAGATGTAATCGTCTCTTGTAATTTTACCTTCTGGGCGGACGTTAACCCAACTTTGTAACCTATTTGCAGTAATACACTAAGGGGTTGTTTGGTTGATGGAATTGAGTTTGGAAATTGGATTTCAATTCCCAGCCCACTGAGAAATGTAGTGCAATTATTTGAGCCAATTCCCGAAATCAAATCCATCAACCAAACAGCCCTAAAGAGAAAGCTAGCCAAATTGGATAAATGTCTATACAATATAATCATTGCATAATAGTCCCACAATCAATAATGTAAATCACAAGTGGTCAACAACATGTCTCATGTCTGCAAATGGCCAAACCCTCTTTCGACCACATTCAAAACTCAAGTTCTTGGGCGCTGGCTTTCTACTACTTACTCGATTAATCCAGCTTTCACCATTTTTTCCTGGTTGCCTTGAGAATTTCACATGTTTTTCCAGGTAACTAACCATCTCTTGCTGCAATATCAAAAAGGTAGCGCAAGTAAGAAGGGTCTGGTTCGGTATACCCAAATCCAATATAAGAGACATTAGACATATAACCAACTTACAAGGAAACAGAGGATGAGGCATCCAGCGGCTCCAGGGAACAGAGCATACCAGTAATTCATTCTGATGATTTCCTAACTAAAAGAAATACAAAGTAACACAACTGCAGATGCCTCTATTAAAACAACATATTATTGCTAAGATAGATAGATAGATAGATAGATAGATTGATCAACTCTGCCTGCAAATCACAAATCTCCTTCCTTCAAGGGCTCGGGGGGCTCAGCTCTATAGTTGCAGTTCCTTCTGTATAGGCAGAAGACTTTCTACCAAAGGGTGACAAGTAGTATCACAGCCATCGTCAAGAAAGGAAATACCTTCGACTTTAAACTCGCTGAAGGTCTTGTTCTTCAGACTGTATGAATACAAGTGGGCAACCTTTACATTCCTCAAGTACTTGTCTTCATCATCATCATAGTCAATTGGTTCAGAAGGAAATAGACTATCATAGGATTCTAAGATCATGAGGTCTTTCCCCGGTATCGAATGGAAAAAAACCAGGCATATTCAATATGCATATGAGAAGGCGGTCTGATTGTCACCTGTGTCCAATCTGATGTTGTTCCATCATGAAATCTCCACATCCGAACCATGCCGGGTGCAGCATAATGACGTGCCACAGTTGGACATCCATCCATCTCTATTAATTCAGACATGTAGAGACGATCGAGATCGTAGCCCTTATCCTCCGTTAGGGTGAATCTGGGAATTGGGATGATCCTAAACTGCTCTGATCCAATATCAAATGCCATTAGGTATTCAGAATACTCTTCGTCCTCCTCGTCTCGGTAGAAGTCAGGTGGATAAGCATACCAATACACAGAACCACAGTTGCCATAAACAGCATCAACTAGAAGTTCCGGTTTACGTGTTGATGGAGGTGGTGGAACACTATCAATGATTCTAAACCTACCATCACCATCATCTCCTACGGTCAAGACCTCGCAAACCGGTGGAGCAGCATCATCTTCGCATATACTCCACATGAACATAACTTTATGGTTCCCAGTAGCAGGATCGAATCCTAAGCAACACGTGGGATCATAATCACGATTCCCCGTACTTCTGACACCACTCTTTAATACTGTTGAAGTTATCCATGGTGTTACTAACTCTCCAGTGCTGCAATTGTATATCTGTACAGAAAACCGGTCTACGAAACAGATCAATCCTCTAACAGGCCCCAGAAACTTTGAACAAGACTGTGTTATTCTCTTTACACTTTGAAGATTTGCAGAACTGACTACCCCTTTGTCATCAAATTGCAAATCAACTGATAACATAGACAGCTCTATGCTCTTCTTAATGTCGTTACTACTGGATATTAGTAAACTACGGACAATGAACAAACCTGGGCGTGCTTCTGAATGGGTATAATGCAGATTCATAAAGTTCAAATCTTGCTCAATGATCGATTTCCAACTTTTGCAGACGGATTTGAATCGCATAAGTGACTTCACTGGGAGCCTGCTCAGTATCTGAATTACCACCAGATCATCATCAACGATTAAGAAACTCTTCTCATCGGCCTTCTTCTTCATCTTCTTATCCGATTCATTGAAGCCTGGTTCTTCAACCTTATGAGGTTTCTGTTCGAACAGATCAGAACCAGTAAGGAAAACCATGAACCCTAATAAATCAAATCCAGATTAAACAATTAATTGCGATGTTATGAGGAGAAGATAGATACATACCAAACCATGATCAACCAAGCTTTCCTCTCCCTTTTCGCTTTCGATCCGACATCCTCAAAACGTCGAACGACGGAGAAGAAGATCAATAACGAGAGCTGCGGAACGATTTGAATGTAGTAAAGCCGAAGCTTATTGATTGGATGCGATATAGAGATAAGGGTAAAATAATGGGTCAAATACTTTTGCAGTCACCTAAGTTTGCATATAGTATCAACTCGGTCACTTAACTTTAAACTCGGTCAAATTAGTACCTTATATTTTAACTTTGTTACAGTATGGTCATTTGGTCCGATTTTGTGATGATTTTCGGTCAAAGTGCCACATAGACATGACATGTCATCCATTATATTCGTTTTATATTTGAAACCAAACTAGAAAACAAGCCTACTAATCGAAAGAGTTTTATGATTTATCTATCACGTTTTATTCGGGTAAAGGAGGGAAGTGAATTGATTTGTTTAGTGTAGGTGGTTGGTTTTGTAATTTGATTTTACTAAAAAAAATATAATGGATGACATGGCATGTCTATGTGTTACTTTGAACGAAAATCATCACAAAATCAGATCAAGCGACCACGTTGTAACAAAGTTAAAACATCAGTTACCAATTTGACTGAGTTCAAAGCTAAGTGACCGAGTTTATACTATATGAAAACTTAGGTGACTGGAAAAGTATTTGACCCGTAAAATAATTGATACAACATGCCAATTTTAAAATTTTGTAGATTGATCCCGAAATTTTGAATCATGTTACAATTCAATCATGTCGTCATACAATTTTTAAAAATTTAATTCAAGGCTCCATACTAAGTTACTTGACCGATTCATGTTTTGTTTAGATTTGATTAGAGTTTTCAGGTGCATATATACTATGGATTGGATTGGTTGGGTTGAGGAGACAGAACAAGTTAGTTTAATTTTGATGCAGTTATGAACAAGTTGAAATCAATTTTTTGCTCTTCAATTCATCCCAGTCCCATTCAAAACTCATGTTTCATCGATACTCAAATACTCGTAGAGAGGATGCGTCTTGGACCCTCCTGGAAGAGTGGGTGCATCTGGCCGGCAGGGGTGGTGTATGGGTAAACTCCAATGGCGCCTAATAACTCACCTAGAATTAAATGTGATGTGTGCTGGTTGGTGTGTTGTAATGAGTTTGCGATGTTGTTGGTAAGTGTGAATCTGTGAAGTGTGAAGTTGTGGTAGAGGTTAGGAATGGAAGTGCTTACTTGGAATGGAATGTAACGAGGTATGAGATTGATTCGTGTGCATGTTCTAACCATGATGATGATGTTGTAGTGTGGATTGATGACTTGAGTACATTGCTGAATTTTTATTAATTGTGTATATCGGTGGAGGAGTTCTTGTGTGATCACCAAATAGCATGTTAGGGATTAAAATGAGTTTGGTTGTGTCAGATTCCGCTGTTGTTGGTGTGTGGAGTTGGGATCGCTCCTAGGCTAGGTTCGGCGCATAGGTAGACCCAGTGGGTTCACTCAGTTTCATTAGGAAGCTGATTCCCCCAGTTTCTCTTTCAGGTGCTCGTGGTTAGCGCTAGGTTGGAGTTGCAGTTGAGAGTTGAGTTCGAGAAGGTTGTCGTTTGGAGCCATGAGGTGAAGATCGGTGACTTGCTTGGAGTTGACTTGTCCTGCTTTTTATTATATTTCAGTTGACTGTTTTCAGTTTGGGTTGGGAACTTTTGTAAACCTTTGAGGATGTTTTTGGATGTTGGATTTTACATTCGATTTTACGTTGGTTTTTATTTTGGAGGCCTCTGTTTCAGTGTGGTTTTAATGAAAAGTTTTACTCTTTCCTTTGTCGTTTCGCGTTTTTGGTTAAACCTGTACTTTGAGTAACATCGATCTCGGTTCAACCTTGGGTAACCAGGACTGATTCGGGACGGGTGTTACACCGTCATCCATCTCCCAATATCCTTCTCGTCCCTGACGTCTTCGGGACCCTCCATATTGGCAGCTATGTTATCAGCTACCTTAGCCGGTTCGGCCGTCGTGGGACATGAGTCGGCCTTGTGGCCATAAATCCCACAAGTGAAGCAAAGATTCTCGAGGCACTCGTACTCCACATAAAAAACCCTCTCACCTATCATGTACTTTCCGAGGAGGTGTTTCGATAGGTCAACCTCAACACACACCCTAGCATAACGCGCACGTGCCCCCTCAGCCGTGACAAGATCCAAACGAACCGTTTTGCCAATATGGTTACCAATCCTATTGACCGCAGTGTGATTAAAGAAGTGTATGGGTAACTTCGGTAATCTCACCCACGTCAATATAGTGCGAAACGACTCTTCTTCGTTAAACTCCGGACTCCAACGAGCAACTGTAATATAATAGTCGAACATCTTCCATGGCCCATTGAAAAGCCATTTTCCTCTATAATTTAAATAGGATTTCTCTAACACTATTAAAGATAACTTATATAGCAGCTTCAAAGCGATCAAAATATCGAAAATTACCATTGACAACTAATTCGAGACCTTTTGGAAGTTGTGATTCAATTTATAATGCAGAAGGGTTCGAAGGAATACATTGTATCTAAGCAGAAAGGCGTGATCTTTGTTCTAAGTACAACACAATCTCAAATACTAGACATTGTAAACCCCTGAAAAGTCTCTAATTAGAGACCATTTGAAATCTGAGATTTGATTTGGAATTGTGTCCAAGTTAAAAATTGTGATTCAACACAACACACAGATATCAACATGTCGAACATTCTACGTTCTAAATTCTAAGAATCCCAATTTATGTCCAAAATTATTAAATATTATAATAAAAGTCCAAATTATTAAAGAAAAATAATTCATTAATCCTTCTTTTATGATTATAGAATGTAAATAGGACTTGAACAACTTTAAAACGAATGGTATTAGCATTGAAATTTTAAAACTCTTAACGATTTAAATACATCGGATACCACTGAACTTTTTAAGATTTGTCATTCTGACCATTCAACTATTTTTCGTTCATTGGGTGTCACTTAACTCAAATTAATGTACACCACAATGACCACATACCATTCTGTTCTAAAATGAAACTTGAGATTCGAAATCACTGAAGAAACCATGATCCACCATGATCCTAAACCACCTGGAGGCAAACCCTAATTAAATTTTAGATTAATTAATTTTGATTAATGATGTTAATTATTGGAGTTTATATATGTAATCTATTGTTCGTGTTATAATTAATGTATTTCTGTGTATCGGTTTTAAATTAGACTACTAATTTGCTAAATAGACGTCCGCTATTAAGTTGACTTTCTTTATGTAAGACCTTTTCATTCAAATTAGAAATGAAACCGATAAGAACAATGGTATGTAGTTCAAGCAAGGGCGCTCAGTCTAAGCCACAAAATGGTCGGAATATGTGTCGTTGACGACTGCAGTACTAAATTATAAAACCATTTACAACTTCAGGATCAATATGTACAATTTTGAAATTTCTGAACCATTTTGTAAATCAACCCAAAGTTTCAGGATGTATTTAATATTTTACCCTATAATATCAATCAATAAGCTTCCGCTTACCACATTTAAATGGAAATCTGAAAACTCCCATCGTAGCAGAAACCCTAATTTTTTCCCCTTGCTCCGTCGTTCTAGGATTCGCGATGTCGGATCGAAAGCGAAAAGGGAGAGGAAGCTTGGTTGATCATGGTTTGGTATGTATCTATCTTCTCCTCATAACATCGCGATCAATTGTTTAATCGGGATTGATTTATTAGGGTTCGTGGTTTTCCTTACTGGTTCTGATCTGTTCGAACAGAAACCACATAATTGGGAGCCAGGCTTCAATGAATCGGATAAGAAGATGAAGAAGAAGAAGGCCGATGAGAAGAGTTGCTTAATCGTTGATGATGATCTCGTAGTAATTCAGATTCTGAGCAGGCTCCCAGTGAAGTCACTTATGCGATTCAAATCCGTCTGCAAAAGTTGGAAGTCGATTATTGAGCAAGATTTGAACTTTATGAATCTGCATTATACCCATTCAGAAGCACGCCCAGGTTTGTTCATTGTCCGTAGTAAACTAATATCCAGTAGTAACGACATTAAGAAGAGCATAGAGCTGCTGTCTATGTTATCAGTTGATTTGCAATTTGATGACAAAGGGGTAGTCAGTTCTGCAAATCTTCAAAGTGTAAAGAGAATAACACAGTCTTGTTCAAAGTTTCTGGGGCCTCTTAGAGGATTGATCTGTTTCGTAGACCGGTTTTCTGTACAGATATTCAATTGCAGCACTGGAGAGTTAGCAACACCATGGATCACTTCAACAGTATTAAAGAGTGTTGTTAGAAGTACGTGGAATCGTGATTATGATCCCACGTGTTGCTTAGGATTCGATCCTGCTACCGGGAACCATAAAGTTATGTTCATGTGGAGTAGATGCAAAGATGATGCTGCTACACCGGTTTGCGAGGTCTTGACTGTAGGAGATGATGGTGATGCTAGGTTTAGAGTCATTGATAGTGTTCCACCACCTCCATTAACATGTAAACCCGATCATCTACTGTCCGGTGTTTACGGAAACTGTGGTTCTGTATATTGGTTTACGTCCCAGGGAACTGGACCTTGGAATTGGACGTACCCAGATCCGGAGGACGAGTATTCTGAATCCCTAATAGCGTTTGATTTTGGATCAGAGCAGTTTAGGATCATCCCAATTCCCAAATTCACCCTAACGGAGCAGGAGGACTCCGAGATCGATTGTCTAACGGAGCAGGAGGACTCCGAGATCGATTGTCACTACATGTCTGAGTTAATAGAGATGGATGGATGTCCAACTGTGGCACGTCATTATGTTCAACCCAACATGGTTCGGATGTGGAGATTTCATGATGGAACAACATCAGATTGGACACAGGTGACAATCAGACCGCCTTGTCATATGCATATTGAATATCCCCAGGTTTTTTTCCATTCGATACCGGGGAAAGACCTCATGATCTTGGAAGCTTATGATAACGAGCCTGTTGTCGAGGTAGGAGAATATTACGCTAAGTATGGTGGCCAGTGCGTGAGGAATGTAAAGGCTGCCCGCTTATATTTCCACGATCTGAAGAACAATACCTTCAGACAGTTCAAAGTCGAAGGAATTTCCTGGCTTCCTGATGACTGCTATACTGAATGTACACCTCTGGTAGAAAGTCTTTTTCTCTGTTGAGAAGAACCTGTGAAGCTCAGCCCTTGAAGGTTTCTTGTTATGTGATTTGCAGATAAGAGTTTGGTGTAGAGAGAGATATCTTTCGATCTCGGTTTAGGAAATATTCGATGTTCGATAAGCTGATGCTGAGTCCCTTTTTATCAGTAGTCTCTGTAGCTTCTTTTGTGTGTGTTTGAGGATATATAAATTATGATTCAGTTCAAGTGGTTTGGTTGATCTATTGGTTTGATTACTGCTCGGTATAATAACCACACCACGGTTTATTGGTTCAATCACAATTGAACCATAATACTGTCACATATAAACTAACCAGGATAATCAAATTTCTCCAATTCCATCCTTCTTTCAACATGATCAATCACCTCATCATCAAAATTATCCATGATCTTTTTCCCTGCACGAAAATCGGTGACGAAAATATCGTTATATTGGTCAATTCATGGTAGATAGCCGATTAGCTACATTAGCATTTAGATGTCGTTATGTTCAGCATTGGTCTACAAATAACACTATATATATCACATGGTGTTGGCTAAAAGGTCAAATCAACGACCTTAACCAACACCGTGTTTAGTTGTCATTTGAAGGGACATACACAGTAACCTTCAGATGAAATCGATCTAATAACGTATTCTGTGCTGACTGCAACCTTCGAGCTAATGATGTATGAAACAGTTTGGTTTACAGTGGTTTGTACATCGGCATAACGTATTCATGCTCGGTCTCATTCTTCGTGATTTCGAATTCATCTTCTTTACATTGAACTATAAGATTGCCCCAGCTCGAAAAACAGTTCATCAGTAGTTACAATCCGATACAAATGCAGTTCCTTGGTTCATACAAAGTAACAAAACTGCAGATGCCTCTATTAAAACAACAGATCAATATCCTCAATCCGCCTCGAGAAATCCGTGATCGAGGGACGATTATCTGGGAACTGATCCGAGCAATCAACATCTGAACCATGATCTCTTCCTCAACATTTCCATACCTCATTACCTCAACATCAACTTACCTTCTTTTAGAGCAGACAATGCTTCTCGTACCTACACAAGAATCGAAAAGTTCTAGTTCAGGCCAATTGTCTTGATCATCCAAAGCTTAAAAAGAACACAGATTACAAAATCGGCATTAGCAACTACCAAATAGCTCTCCAAATTATTCATTGATAGTTTACCTCTATAATTTTTTGAAATTCTGTGTCTTCCTGTCGTGCCTGCAGCTCTCCATGAAAGAAATTTTTTCCTCCTTTGTTTTGGCAGGAAATGCTGGCATTCTGCTCCAATCCAAGTCTTCAGTTTGCTCCAACACCTTATACTGGAAATCTGAGAGTCCGAAGTAGTTCTGTAGTCCTTTCATATTTGTCTCATAGACCGTAATTTGGTAGAAGACGTTGATTGTAGCAACCAGCAACTTTCCACCGACGGCTTTGTTACGTATGGATGCTCGAAATATGCCTCTACAGCATATGTCGAATGCATCCGTGACGTCGTGCTCGTCGGGGGAAAATAATCTTGCCTCCAAGTTTGCCAGCGACGCCCCACAACCTATAGTCCAGGTATCATCCAGCACTGGAATTTTCTCTAGCGGTGTCATCACCCACAGTCTGGGATAACCGTCCTCGTCAACGCTTCCGACCAGGCACCGGTAGTTGTTTTCATACGAGCTCTTCAAACTTTGTAACGTCTGATAGACTTCTTCGACTTGCTCTTCCAGATACTTGGGCGTTCGCTTCAAGCTACGAGACGTAACCTTTAACTTTCTTTTGCTATCCCTGCCGAACCCCGAATACCCGGCCTCCCCGTAAATCAGCGTGCCACCGATACAGTGCAGCTTAACGTAATCATCACCTAGTACATTTATCACACCTTTTTCAATTATGGAACCGATGCCGTCAGCGGCCATCACTAGGGTGTGATGGGCTGTGACGCGGATGCCCATTATTGCTGTCCCGTGAGCAGATTCACCAGAAGGGTTCTCATTATCCTCGCCAGCAGATTCACCAGAAGGGTTCTCATTATCCTCGCCACGGCCACCACGGCCACACCTACCATAGCCACCTCCTCGTCCACCTTGCTGATATTGCTGCAGACAGAAAGAATACCAGGGAAAATAAGATTAGTCAGACGAAACATTGAAACCAAAGAAAAACATATAAGCTGATCTGAAAGATCTCAGAGTCTATTACCTCCATAGGCAGATAGTTAGGCCTCATATTCCCACAATTAGTAACTTCAACCTCCAATCCTCTTAAAGAATTTTCTATCTGTATAAAGACAGTAGACAAGTTAAATGACATTCAAAAGCTATAACTGCAATGCTGCCTCAATCATCCAGTAACAATGCATCTAGGACAGAAGCTTCAAAGATGAGGAAATTACAGAAACCACTAACCTTCACACGATCAGCATCAGACAAGGGCCTTGAGGAGACATCCCGGTTTAACAATTGAGTCACAAAATCGATAACTTTCAGCGGCTCAATGAATGTAGTTGAAGACATATCTGTTAAAATATGCTTCAGACTTTAGAAGCAAGCTAAAGTAAGCTAGAAGAATGTGTAGCAGCAGTTGTTTGCAGCAGTTTGTTTACAGCAGTTTACCTAGTAACTGTCAAGTAGTTTTATTTTGTTTCAGGTTGTAATGTTGTGGTGTGTGTATGACGTTTAATAGTTTTTTATCAATCTAAAACAAAACAAAAAAGTTTACAATATCTGATATGAGAAGAGGTCAAATTAGGTGTTAGATTGATAAACTATGGACATATGTGATATAACATCATGATTCATGCACATTCCATGGATGTAAAACAAGAACCTAACATCAACAATAACAAATAGAACTTGTGGAAGTTAGAACTATACTCTGATCAAAACCACGCCAGCTCTCTAGACCGTGCCCAATGGGCTGCCTTCTACCCAGATCAAGAACTTGGAGCGCTTCCTGTGAAACTTGCTGAAGTGGACCGCGTGATCCTTGCTGAGGCGGACCGCCCCTCTCAGATGAAGGCGGTGAACCACGACCAGAGCCAGCCTCAGAACTCTCACCACCACCGTCAGTTCTCTTCTTCCACACCATCGTAATCCCTGCACAAGAATCCCCATAACAAACCTTGAATAACAGACTAATGCACCAAGAAATGACTAAACAGTCAACACTAGACCCATCAATATCAGTCATCTAACAAAACCCATCAACTATTCCAAAGAGAGCCTCATTCCCAGAATCCAAAACCCTCGAAACACTTGATCAAGAAAGTAAAAATACAAAGAGAAGCTTTTAAAGGAGAAGCTGGAAACAGAGGACGGCCGGAGGAGGTTACCTGAACGCGCTAAGAAGCTGCCGGCGACTGTACTGCCGCGGCCGCGGCCACGCCCACCATAACCACCTCTTCGTCCACCTTGCTCATACTGCCGCCCTCCACCTCGTCCACCTTGGGAGCCTCCACCGCGCGATCCTTGCTGAAGTGGACCGCCCCTCTCAGATGAAGGCGGTGGACCACGACCAGAACCAGGCTCAGAACTCTCACCACCACCATCAGTGCTCTTCTTCCTCACCATCGTAATCCCTGCACAAGAATCCCCATAAACAAACCTTGAATAACAGACTAAATACAAAGACGAACGAGAACAAAACAATGAAAGCAGCTTACACACTAAATCAACAGAGAGCCTCATTCCCCGAATCCAAAACCCTCGAAACACTTGATCAAGAAAGTAAAAATACAAAGAGAAGCATTTAAAGGAGAAGCTGGAAACAGAGGACGGCCGGAGGAGGTTACCTGAACGCGCTAAGAAGCTGCCGGCGACTGTACTGCCGCGGCCACGCCCACCATAACCACCTCTTCGTCCACCTTGCTCATACTGCCGCCCTCCACCTCGTCCACCTTGGGAGCCTCCACCGCGCGATCCTTGCTGAAGTGGACCGCCCCTCTCAGATGAAGGCGGTGGACCACGACCAGAACCAGGCTCAGAACTCTCACCACCACCATCAGTGCTCTTCTTCCTCACCATCGTAATCCCTGCACAAGAATCCCCATAAACAAACCTTGAATAACAGACTAAATACAAGGATGAACGAGAACAAAACAATGAAAGCAGCTTACACACTAAATCAACAGAGAGCACAGCGCCGGAGTTACCTGAACAGAGAGACGCCGGTGACTGTAGAACGGTCAGACGAAAGGCGAGGTACCACAGTCTTTTGCTCTCCCACTAGAAACCTGAAGAAAAACGAAGTTAACGCTGCATAAAAGGAAGACGAAACTAAACTCAGCAGCTCCAAACAGAGAGGACGGTGCGGAGGTTACCTGGAGAAGACGCCGGCGACTCTAGAACTCCTCGGACGAAGAAATCGGAGAAGGCGAGCTACAACAGTTCTTTTTCTCTCCCTACTAGAAACCTCAGAGACTGATAAACAGATAGAGAATAAAAAACGAGTAATCGCTGCACAAAAGGAAGAGGAAGCTACAGATGTTTATATACAGAAAGAAAAATAGCGGGAAATTAAATATATTTCGAGACACACCAAATGGCATATCAGCAATCCCAATGGCTAACTAACTGCCTACAAATTTCTTTATAGTCCCTATACTTGTTTATGAGAACCATCCAATACATCTTCTTAATCTAACACCTATTTTAGATATATATAATATGTATAATATGTTATTGGGTTTATAATTAATGTATTGGTATATATGGGTTTTATTTAGATCAAATAGGCTATTTGGCTATTTTAGACTTGTTTGGTTCACGATTTTAAACCCAAACATGTTGACCAAGTTGGGGATTAATGAGTAATGGGATGCACTACGTTTTAATGGAAACCCGAGATTCAAAATTTCTTTTGCGATTAGAGGTCAGAAAATAGTAATTTAGGAAAAGTATTCATTGCTTTACGTCAATTGGCTAAACGATATTTCAAAAATTGTTACCTGATTGACCATAATAATTAATTTCGATTTTTACAGTCTATTGTTACTGATGACCTAATTAATTAATTCAATTTTTACGTCTTGATTGGCTGGTTCCAATGTAGTATATCTATTCATTGTAATCTAAAACTAATAATAATTTGTATTCATCCAAAAAAACAATATTTGTGTTATCCGTGGCTAAAGGGTGAGCACGTGGCCTAAGGGGATGTGAACTGAAATATGGATGTTGTAGTCGTGGTAAGTTAGTGGACCCTATCTTGGTTCTGAAAAAGGATGGCATTTCTTGCAGTTACCCCATCCCATATCGAATAGTAGCTGGAGGAAGGAGCATTTTTTGCCAGGAAAATTTTGGTGATTGTACCACTATGCGAGCGAAGCTTCGGGCGACGTCTATTGGGTTCAAGATCGCTTGGGAGCTGGGATACAGGAAGGTCCATCTCTAGATGGAACTAACTTGCCGCTGTGGACGCTATTCATGGGGATGCAGATATTGATGGGCGTCATAGCCTCCTGGTCCGTTCGATTCAAGAATGGCACAAGAGAGACTCCCTCTTTCTATAAAAAAAAAAAATTAGAGTAGACTTAGATCAACTTAGACACTTTTAAACAAAGTGAATGATACAACTCACTACCTTCAACTCGTTTGTGAGCTGAATCAATTTCCACTAGAATCCAATAGGAAGGAAGTGGGACTCGTTTGTGTCCAAGAGTGACGCACATGAAGTGGTGCATACAACCCGTACACAACGCTAGGACGAGACGAAGTTCGGAGATCTAATGAGTAATGAAATGATGCACTACCATTTTACATGGAAACCCGAGATTCAAAATTTCTTTTGCGAAGAGAGGTCAGAACAAAGTAATTTAGGCACGAGTCATGTTCGTTTGCTTTACCGTCAATTTGGCTAAGCGATGTTTCAACAAAATGTTACCTGATTGACCATAATTAATTAATCTCAATTTTTACAGTCTGATTAGCTGGTTCTAATGTAGTAATAATAACTAATAACTAGTTTGTGATTAATCCAGCGCGTGGGGGGGTGAAGCGCGTGGCCTAAGGGGAGTGAAATGAAATATGGTCTGTTACGTGGAAACCTCCGGTTGGCTAAACTATGAAATATAGTGGACCCTACTCTTTCGGTTTCCTGAAAAAGCGAAACGCAGACATTTTGTGCTGCATATGTCCCCCCATATCGCACAATAGCTAGCCTAGGGGGAGCATTTAATGCACTAAAATCCAAAACAACATTTCCCTCTTTTTTTCAAAATTTATTTCTTGCTTTTTTTTTTGCACAAATACAAAATACTTGTTAGTTAAGGTTCATTCTCGATTAATAACTAGCTTAAATCATCTCTATATTTATTTTCGATTTAGTGTTAATCATCTCTATATCTTATTCTCCCATTCATTTCTTGATTCCCAACAAAACTGTAAGTTCGATGATATCCAAAGCAAACGTTAAAACTTCAAGACCTCAAGGTGAGTCATTAGCTCGAGTTTCATTTTCGATAGTTTCAAAATATCTCTTCTTTCTCGATCATCCTCGATAACTAATTTATCAAGATTATAATTACACGAGAGATTATTGTTGTTTACTAATAAATCAATATTCCTTCAATTTCTTACTTTCTTAGACAAAAATGAAGAGCACTCAAGCTGCCAAAGACGACGCCGTTTTACTTCAATCATCCAGGGTTTCCAAACCTCCAAACGACGCCGTTTCGATGAAGGTGTTTCCTACTTTCAGCTCTAGCTCATGTTTCAATTCCGGCAGCTGCTCCGACAAGGAACCACCGTCGTCAATGAGCGGTACTTCCAAAGTGTATCCTGAACTGAGGAAGGTCTTGTGGTTCGGGATCGAAACGCCTGTCGTCGAACATACGAAATCGAGGGTTTCGAGTAAGCTGATAAGGAGAGCTGTGAAGTTTGTGATGTCGGCGTTTACGTTGAAGAAGAAGGGGAAGGAGGAGGAGGATTCATCAGCGGCGGCGAATCGGACGGCTGAGATTAGGAGGCTGTGTTTGTGTGATGGTTAGTGTTACACCACAAAACTAGTGGTCAGAATTATTGTGCTAAAATCCCCAAAATAGCCCTAGTAGAAATTGTTGGAACCCATTAGTTGTTTCTTCCTCCTTCAGTCGACCCTTAATCTCCGCCCCTTCCGTTGAACCGCCGGCAGCTGTTACGATTTCATTTTTCCAGCCATTAATCCCATCCAATCAGACCGTTATTAAACCCAGCCTTCAATATAGATCTAGGGGAGGAGGATTTAACTCCCTATTCTCTTCCCACTCTCTCCGTACTCTGTTCCAGTCGAAGCTTTGCCGCTCTACTGTTGCATTTTGGTCTAGCTCAGGTAAAAGCTCGTATGAGTTCGATTGGTCCTCTTCGTGTACGAATCCCGTTGTCACTCTCTCTCTTTCCTTTTACTCGAGTTCCAGTTCGACGGAAGTCTCCGTTGTTGTTTTTGGAAACCCAGTTTCCGACGACAAAGGCCGGCGACAATTCCCCACTCCCCAGTTTCGAATGGATGATCCCAAGCCTCGAAAACATTTGTCCTAGGTATGAGAAGCCGGCGAGTTTCCAATTTTTGGGAGTCGTTGGGTGGAAGACGACGGTCGGACCAGCTTGGGTTTGATCAATTTCGGTCAGACAAGGGTTTGGTTGGATTGTTTTAAATTGGCGCAAATCAGTCCCTGGAGTTTTGGTAGTTTATTTTAGTCACTATGATTCTGGGTGTGTCTTTACTAGTCACCCGTTAAGCTCAAGTAGTCTGTCACTTCTGAATCCTTACAAAGCATACCCAACTAACTTTTCCAGTTAGTTCAGTTTAGTCCAATAGCTACGACTCCCTAGAATGGACTTCTACGTTGAGGTTCTCCGCTTATTTAAAGGTGGGTTGGTTAAAGCGGGTAATATCTTATCGTTGCCAGTTTTACATTATGTCATGATTTATGATGTGTTACTTTTACGAACTATGTGTGTCTTATATATGTTATATGCATGTCTAAGGTCACACCTACATTTATGTTATGTTAGATGAGTATATGTGGGTTTGTTAAGGGGGTAATATCAATGCTATTTATTTTACGTTATAATTTCTGCCAAGTTAATTTCTATGTATGAATTACGCATGTCATTATTATTAAGTAGCATGCATGTTGTTATTATCAATTATGAACGAATTATGCAAGTCATTATGATTAAGTTGTCTGCATGTTTGAGTGTCACACCTCACATAGAAAAGTCATATATAGGTGGAATTAATAAATGATACTCTCTAGCTAGGACCTCCGCCCAAGTTAAATGGGCCACTAGAGACCCACAATACATGAATGTTGGCTAAAATTATGAATTTATTAATTACGTTTATTTACGTAAATAAACGTAATTAATAAACAATGTTATGAATTATTATGTTATGAACAATGTTTGGTGATGAGTAATGTTATGACTAGTACTTTAAATGGATGAGGTTCATGTTGAGTAGTAAGTCATGACTAGTGTGGCAAGCTATACCAAAAATTTCTATGTTTGACATGCATGTTAATGATTTTCAAATACGCTTTTGGAAGTATAGTTATTTTACCTTATGATTTGAGCACGAAAGACTGACCCCGAGCCACCCACCAGGTCGTTAGAAGTTGCTTTGAGCTTGAGCCTTGAGGAGCTGATTCGGTTTGTGGAGTGGTGTCTTCAGTGATGTAAGACTTGGACTTGAGACAAGAGTTTTAATGGTTACTTCGAGACTTGTTTTCACTAAAGTTTTGCCCAAGTGTTTAGGGCTCTGTTATCAAGTTAACATTTTATGATTATTTACTTTGTTAAAGGTTTTCTAAAGTTTTATTTAAAGTTTATTTTCAAGTTCCTTGGCCAAGACATTTTGTTAAATTATTTCAAATAAGCGTAGCACCCTCGTTTGGTTTTATGTTTTCCGCTGCGGTAAAGAGTATTTTGGTAATTCCCTTTATTTCAAAAGTGAGGGTGTTACAGTAAGAACGACGTCGTTGAGAAGAGTGGTCAAGGGAAAAGAAGGGTGTTATTTTCCTTGAGAGAATTAAATGTTCAATGGTGAAAATGTAATTATTTAATTAATTATTATAGTTAGGGTGTAATTATGTAAGCAGATTTTATAAAAAAACATTATTAGGTAATATTTCAAACCTATTCCATTCCGGTCGTTTGGCCCAATAGAAGAAAGTTACTTCATCGCTTGGATGGGCTATAGGGTTCAGAGTCACCTTGTATGAGAATAATGCAGTAGTAGTCAATTCTAGTCCTAGGCGATATAACGAGGGATATTTAAGGTAATGTGTGTGTTTAGTAAACGTACCGAGAAAATATGTCTTAAAAGAAAACATATGTTTCTCTACAATGAGGTCAATACAGTATTTATGTGTGTGGACCCTAGTTCATACTTTGGTCAAACCGGTTCGATCGGCCCAAACATTCCAAGACCACCAACGTTGGTCTTGGTTACGATAGTGTTCCTGTTATGTGATTTGCAATAAGAGTTTGGTGTAGAGATCTCTTCCGAGCCTGGTTTTAGGAAATATTCGATATTCGATAAGATGATGCGATTCGAAACTGTGTTTTGGGAATAGTTGTTATTCGGATAAAACGTTTGGCTGATATTTTTTGGCTTGTAAAGGCGAAATGTGGTTCAATCTAATATAACCGTAGTTCAAATGTTCGATTTGGTTGTCTAGAATGGCACGATGATATGGTGGTGGTACATCGATATGACAGTATTATGGTTCAATCTCGTGTGTCGTGTCGACCGAAACACACGATTGAACCGATAGATTGTGGTTAGTATACCGAGCAGTTTAGATCAAACCACAATCTTGATAAAAACCTTTTGACTTTTTAGCTGTTTATTATTGATCAGGAACTGTTGACTTTTTAAGAGTCAAATCGTTACAATCATTAAAACAAGAAAATATATAGTAGGGTGCCCTGTTGTGCAAGAAACTATGTAGCATGCTTCTTAAGCTTCTTTTCAAGCCCGTTCTTATCGGCTCCGACGACCTTGTCAACCTCGTTCCCTTTCTTGACGAAGAAGAAAGCCGGGACGCTGCTGACTTTCCACTTTCTGGCAACATCACGGGCCTCGTCAATGTCGGCTTTCAAGAACACGACTTTCGGGTACTTCTCGGCCAAGCTCGTGAAGTGTGGGGAGATTAATCGGCATGGACCGCACCAAGTTGCTGTGAAGTAGAGGATCGCGAGTCTAGAAACCCTAGTCGCTGCACTCAGTTTCGTCTCGAGTTCGGTTGTCGAGTGAATGCCCATGACTTGACCTGAAAAATTCGATAAACTCGTAATCATTAGATAC